>JANEHK010000081.1:878792-912382 GCA_025960845.1 Tachycineta bicolor | reverse complement strand
AAAAAAAAAAAAAAAAAAAAAAAAAAAAAAAAAAAAAAAAAAAAATTAGCTCTCTAACTGGAGAAATTATTCTATTTCAATATTAATCAGTCTCCCATTGTCATGGTTTAACCATAACTGGCAATTAAATTAAAATTTACATGGGCTACTAAAACCAGGTGAACTTATGTAAGGATAGACATACAAATGTAACTACTTGATATCATAGAATATTCTGAGTTGGAAGAGACTTACAAGGATCATTGAGTCCAGCTCCTAGCCCTGCACAACACAACCCCAAAAATTATACCATGTTCCTGAGAACATTGTCCAAGTGTTTCTTGAACTCTGTCAGGCTTAGTGCTGTGACCACCTCCCTGGAGAGCACCTTTCAGTGATCTTGACTAAACCCTTGGGGAAAGAAACTTTTATCAAATATCAGAACTAAAGCTCTCTTGACAAAGCTTCATGTCATTTCCTTGGGTCCTGTCATGGTCACCACAGAGAAGAGATCAGCGTCGGACCCTGCACTTCCCCTCATGAGGGATCTGTAGACCACAATGAGCTCTGCTTCAGAGTCTCCTCTTCCCTCTTCTCCAACTGAATAAACCAAGTAACCTCAGCTGCTCCTCATATAACTTCCCCTCTAGACAATTTGCCATTCCTGTGACCCGCCTTTGGATGCTCTCTAATAACTTTACATCCTTCTTATATTGTGGTGCCCAAAACTATACACAGAACTCAAGGTGAGCACCTGGAACAATAAGATTTCTATTAATATTTGTGGAACCAAAAAGGACTGAAAACATTCCAATTGTTCTATGTAGGCATATAGAGGTATTACTGATCTTTTCCATCATGCCACCAGTAGAGATATGAGTAAATGTACTGAAAGTCTGTGCAGAAACATACCTAAATTTAAACTTCTCACAGCTGTCTAATAGAGAACTTCATTTAACAAGCTGATCTCAAGCTACAATAAATAGCTCACATTTTCAAATCAACATCAAAAACAAAAGTATCACACTTTGAATAAGCACTCACAAAATCAGTAGGAAATCAGCTCAAGTCTCTTTGCTACTACTTCCAGGTAGCAAATAGGACCTTCTATATTCTGTAGACGCCAACACACTTCAGAGTTGAAATGTCTGGTACTACTACAGCAGTGTTGGAGTTTGATGCAATATGAACAAGAAAGGGGCTCCTAGCACTTATATTTCACTTTAACCTCTAGTTCCAGGTGTTTGGCTTCAACACTAATATTTAAAAAACCATTACTTCATTTCAGAACATCATTTCTGTTCTTAAGACTTTAGTAGCAACTTTCACCACCAGTGAGTTTTATGTTCATAGAAGGCAATAGCAGTCAGTCAGACGTTCGTTTAGGGGCTCATACCTGAAAAAACACCTAAACACATGCTGGGTCCTGCCGTCACTACTCAAACAAGCCGTGCACACCACTACCTGTTCCCAATAGCAGTGCTATTTATGTACTTGATTTCTATAGCCTAAATTTGTCCACCACACCTGACAGGACTCATTTTCTTGGCGCCCCCATGTCTCCAGGGTCTTCTCACATTTATGTAGTCATAGTCTGTCAGAAACAATACTATTAACTATAGCCAGGACAGAGGGCCAAAAATGGCAAATATCAGCACTGAATATAACCTGTTTCATTTTCAGAGTAAGACTTCCCTTTAGAAAAAGATTAATAGACTGCTAATCTAAGCAATTGCAGAAGAAAGAGTGATTATCATAATATAAAGGGAATTAGACCACTCTTAGAATACTACAGCTAGAATACTCCCCCCAATACTACATTACACTACTTTTCACTGACTTTCTACATAAAAATAAAATACTTGAGAAACTGAATATATTAAAACTCCAAAAGCTAGTTGTTCTGTGATAAAGTTTTTCTGATATTAAGCTAAAAATAAGTTCACTTTACAATGCTGATTTTTTTAAAAAATGTATTTTAAAATCTCTATGGAGTCCCTGCCTTTTCATGGTTTTTTTCTTAATTAAAGTTGATTGAGTAATGCTACTATCCTGATTGTAGCTATGGTATAGTGCAATTGTCCCAGGCTTTTTTTGCAAGACCTGCCCCAAAGAGACAAGTCAAAAATTTTCAGACCCATTTATTGAAGCAGGTTATCTATCCCTCAGTCAATTTTCACTTCACTCTCAGTTTCCTTTTAAAAATATCAACAGCAGGCATAGAATAAAGCAGCAGGTAGCCAGAGGGTTAAATATATAAAATCCCTATGAGTTACAAACAGAAAGAACAATGTAAGCAACATTTCATCACAGAACAGTAGGACAGTGTTTCCTTTCTCTAAATTTTCAGTTCTTCAGGATTCTTGAATGCAAGAATGAAAACTGAAGACCAAAAATATAATAATTAAAGTAACAACACGTGAAAGAAAATGCCATAGTTCTTTAAAACATCTAATTATAATTCTGCCTAGGGGCAGAATTGCTCACTTGCAGTGAGATTTTATTAATTAAGACTCTGTCACAAACAGTAAAACTATTTAATTCATTGCTGATTCACTTCTTAAATGATAAGTGTTGTACATTTTGTTAGGGAGATGATTAATAAAGTTACTCTTAACATCAGCTGATTGCTGCAGCTTCATTACACAGTGAAGCAGATGGAGGAGGAGGAAATTATGTCTCCATGTCCCAAAGACCAACAGAAACCTCCCAAGCTGTAGCTGGCTTTGCCAAACATTACCTCTATTGTCTAATGAAACACTCCTTAGAGACCCGGTACCCATCATTACCATTTGCCATGCTCACAACAAGCAAAGGAGATGCGGTAGTGAACCGAACTCAGATTGCCAGAATTTTAATGCCCACTGAAATAATTGAAATACACAGAGAAATTCTTTAAGATGTAACTTTAAAAAACTTCTTCACGCATAATTACTTCTTTGTAGAAAAGCAATTTTAAAAAATTATTTACTCTGCTGCAATAATGAGCACTACAATAACTGTGATGAGTTCAAATGCTAAAATGATGTAGGATGGAGAACTCAGTTTCAAATGCAAGAAGTAAAGTGAAGACAGAACAAGCATTAACTCACTTGACAAATGAAAATAATTACAAATAGCCCTTCCTTTTTCCTTCATGTATTTTCATTGGAAGACATTAGTTTGATGGAATGCAGAGGGATTACATCAATAATGGGAAGAGTACAAGTAATACTGCTAAGACATTACATGTTTCTCTCCTTTTGAAAAGAAAAATAGCAGCTCAGCGTTTGGGCTTCCACTCAAGCTCTGCACTGAAGGCACTCATCCTTGTAGAGGATTCCATTTGGGAATTTTATTCTGTTTAACTTTAATTTGTTGTGTATGGAGAGGAATAAAATTATTATGTAAGCAAATATAACAGCCCTGGAAGAAAAATATTAAGTGCTAATATTTCCATTGAACAACATTTCCGGACAGACAAATTGAAAAGACATGTAAAAGAGCTGAGACTACATGGAAGTGCACATCTGGATTTTCACTGATGAAAATGGGATTTTTTCAATGAATTAGTTCCAGAAAGATCTGGATTTTTCTGAATAGGCTAGCAATATGAAAAATGGAAGTTCAGCAGTGAATCAGTTGGACTTGCAAGCAATTACGTTTCATATCAAATACTCCTAAGACTTCTTGCATCCTAGTAGCATGTAATTTATAGGCTTTAAACATAACATATATAGTGCAAGAGTTGATGCTCTATACAATAACAAAATTACCTATACAATAACAAAATATCAGTCATGTTAGCCATGAACTTCTTTAAAATCTGGTACATTTGACAGAAGTTTGGAAGTGGTTGCTACTGAGCATATATACTTAGGGTCTGCCCTGAATGTACAGAATTCTTTATTCACATATATATTTCATATATTCACATTTTATTTGTAAATAATGAATTGTAGATTATTTATAATACCAAAACATGACTTTTACTTTTAGAAAATAAAATCTTGCTTGTCTCTTTCCATGACCACTATGTGAAGCATTCATATTTCACTACACACTTGTAACTATAACTTGAAGTCTGCAATTATCAAACATTAGCATTTTATGGCACATGAAAATCTTTTCAAACACAAAACCAAGATGCATGCATTTCTCATGACATTCAAAGACTGTCGGGAAAAAGCAGAAGGTGGAGGAAGGCAAAGGCTATCCAGTTAACAAAATTAAAAGTATGGAAAGCATAGTGAATGTAGATAACAGTGTATTTTAACAGTCTACAATGGTGAGCAAAAGCGATCAGTACTAGCACCCTTAATTTCACATATTTCACTCTTTTTTTATAATAATCAGTGTGAATTATGCCTGTTACACTCCTGAAAATTCCTCCTTTGTTTTCTTGAACTTTCTATGAAGTTTATTCCCTATCTCTCTATTCAGACTAAGTGGCAGCTCAGTAGTTTCTGAATAAGTAGCAAAGACATCTTTGTTCAATTCTTCCCCAAATTAGCTCAAAAGGACTTTTACCCAAATGATTTTATACAAAAGCAAATGTCCCCAGTTCTTAGAATTCTCATGAAAAAGTCTAATACATCATTCCATGGAAGTAGCATCCAGGGAAAAAGGCATCTATTCACAAAAAAACCCACACACTTATGCATGGGTTCACAGCACAGCCCTTGCAGAGTTGTGAGGCTGTTCTGCCAAAGGCAAATTAGACCCTTTGAAAGGGAATTCCTACTTAATGAAGCTGGTATTGAAAGTCTGTTTCTTTTAATACATTTTGCAAAGAGTAAGAGGCCCTCTGTCCCTCCCACATTTCCGGACTACACACCAGTAGATCAGTGAAAGGTCACAGATCTATGAATCAGCTGTGTGTGATACAAGGTGAAAGCAAGGCTGTGCCTCCAGTGTCTGAAACACTTGGACCACAGCAAGAGAGCATGCAGCAAGGGCCAAAATATAAGGTTATGTTGAGCACATAAGGCATAACAGGTCTGTAATGACTTCCATCCTTCAAGAAATACTCTGTAGCATTCCAAATCAATATAGCAGCCAGCTCTTTGCCTGCCCTGACCTCTAAGATGTCATCCTCTAACAAATGACCCAGATGACTATTATGCCTTTTTTATTATTATTATGAGAATACAGAATTACTTTTTGGCCAGAAAGATGGGATGATTTAGGTGTGAATGAACATATACTATTGAGAACTTTCAGCAGAAACAAAACTATGAAGCAAATTTTACAGCAAGAGCAAGTGAACAGCAGACAAGCGCTATACAGAAAGCATGCTCATCCTGGAAGCTTCTAACAGCTGAACAGATGAAAGAAGCACTGTGCCACCCCCCCACACACCTCCCCAATTCAAGATATGTCACCACTTGCTTGAAGCCATATCTACCCAAGTACCTTCCTTCAACAAGGACTCTCCAGACAATAGTAAAGACGTTCATGGCCACCTTTTCCTACTACCACAAAACTACAAAAGGTGAGGGAGGGAGGAAAAAACCAGGAACCATGAATCAAATCTTAGATAAAGGAAGAAGGTGAGAGAAATTGGTTTGTTTGTAATTCTGCTGACCAAAAACCAAGAACTAAATTCACATTTGCATCTCAAGCAGTGAGGATGTGCCTGTCCAGAATGACCTGGTAGCCCAGACTGATCATTCTCATGCTCACCTCCACAGGATTGCTCAACCCTGCTGCTGGGATCCAACCACAATGGGGAAGAAACAACTTACATAATCCTTCTCTAGCTTTACATATTGGGTCATCTGAAGGAGCATTTGAAAGTATTAGCACTTAACATCTGCCTTCCATGCACACATAAGTACCTGAACAACCACCCCTCAAGCATCAGCTCACCCTCAAGGCAAAGCCCCAATCTTGACTGCACTCATATGACAAAGAGGCAGTCTATCACCTCTGAGTGTTGAAGAGCAGCATAATATTCCAGGGAAAAAAAATAAGGAATTTGGCTTGGGCAAATCTACCTCTGTTTGGTTTGCACTAATCTGTCTCTCTTTGAACGAATCTCTTCAGCACAAGATCTTCCTCTTGGGTGTGATCACATTAGATCCCAGACAACAAAGTCTGTTCTTAACTGGAACCTGAAGCAAGTACAAGTGACAATAGGTCTCTTTATTATCCTCAGGTATTGAAAAGGTAGTGTGCCTTCAGCTGGAATGTGGTACCTCAGCTGGGAGGAGGCAAGGGAGGGTGACAAGGAACAACTTCAAGCTTTAAGACATTTAAGACATGTAAAAGAACATCAATCTGTTCAGCTATCTCTGACTATCTCACAGCAAAAAGCATATCAAGATGAAAAGCAGCAGCACTCATTGTCAATCAAAGCAATCTGCTATGAAAAACTTTGTTATCTCAAGAACTCTAAATAAATGGTATTACCTAAGTATTTCCCAAAGGAACAGACTGTACAAAGAATGAAGCAAATGAAGCCAAAGAACAAGGTCTTCCCAGCAGCCTTCTGACACTGAAATTTATTTCCAGGTTATAAATAGAACTAAAACCCCTCCACTCCCCAAAACTATTTTTCCCCATACTCTTAAGGGAGTGTGGGGAAACATAACATTCTGCTTTTAAAGTACTTGTCGAAAAACAAAACAAAGCAAAAAAACAAAACAAACAAACAAACCCCCAAAAAACCCACAAAACAAAACAAAACAAAAAAAAAAACCCAAAAACAAAACAAAAAACCCCACCAAGCTCTAAGTGATCCACACATCCAAATCCCCATATATACACATGCAATTAGTGCCACAATGTATTTAAATAATGAAACGTGAGGATAAACCCAAGTACAGCATCACCTGATCTTGTTAGAGACAGTCTTCCATTCATCCACATGATCTTTTTTCTTAATTCTAAAAGTTTATAATCTCAGTAATATCAGATGAGAAATTCAAGTATGCAACACATGCATCATGCTTTAAAATACCAACAGTCTACCACAAAATAACAAAAATTTCTAAAGATTAAACTAGTAAGGGGTTTGCATATGGCAACATTTAGCCTACACATGCGTACAAATCCGGCGATAGTAAAGCTCTTGTTCATGAACCCACCAATGTGGAAGTTTACATTACATTAGAATAGACTGAAGACAGAATTTTGATGGTTTTCAATATCAACTGACAGTGGGAACACTCTAAAATGGTTTAGACAAAGATAAGATAAACCAAGCTTTGATATCCTACACACCGGCTATAAAAACTTATTACAATTACGCTTACTGCTAAACAGAAAAGTTTTTCTTTCTATAAATTACAACTCAGCTAAAACAAGCAAACAGCTTACTTAGCTCTCACATCTAGAGAATCAGAAGGAAGTGTGAAATGGGGCAATGAACCCAAAATAAAAAATAGCAACTATGTTAACTGCTGAAAGGAGCGACAAACTCAGAAAATAAATTTAAAGCCAAATGGATGATACCACAGAAGAAACATGATGATACCACATGAAGGAAACACCATATTAACACCAAAATAATAAAATAAACTAATATACAGTTTCTAATATGCTAGATTAAATATGGTGTATAGGAAGAAGTGGGCTTCTTTATTCAGGAAGTTTAAAATCCTGTAAATTGCTTTCAGAGTGCAATTTTCAGTAACAAAGTGTATATGCTTTACAAAATAAGGTAACAAAAAATATAAACATACATAGATATAATTTCACTTTCTTTGCTAGTACACATCAGAATAAGAGACACTAGTGCTACAATTTCACTGAAAAATATCTAGCATCATTCATTACCACACACCATCAACCTGAATTACGGCTTTCTGCTAAAACCCTTTTATTGAAGGGTAAGCTGTAGCATACTTAAAAGTGAAAAAAATCTGGATGTTGAGGACTGTGAGGTTGAATCTATATGGAGAGACAAAGCATTTTGATGAGCATTAAAGGGGTGAAAAGAAGTATGAAAATATACTCCCCTCTTGCCACCCCCCGGCTCTCACTAGCTCAGGTGTTCAGGGGTTTTATGGAAATACATTTCATAGAGACAGAATAAAGGTTTCAAAAGAGTGGCTCTCACCCCCAGGCTTCCGTCCAAGCTTTATACTCGATGTGATGTTCCAGGAGCCCGAGAAGAGAGAGAGAGAACAGGAAGAGACAGGGATTTATCTAGTTTTGGGCCAAGGAAAGATATTGGCCCTGAGCCAATAGGGTCAGGAGCAGGTATGATAGGGAAGTAGGGTTAAACTACATAGCACAGGCTTCAGGGGGATTCTGAGGGGAAAAACCATTCCTCAGAGGAACACAACAGAAGTACAGCCCTTACAGATGAAATATGGCCTTCCTCCACAGTTAGAAGTCCTTGGTAGAGTTAAGAAAACATGGACAAGGAAGCAGCTCTGAATGTTGGTTACATGTCCTACATCAGAGGCTGTTTAAGAAACAAACAAAACAAAACACACAATACACAGAGTGAGTATTAAAGTCCTGTCACAGCCTGAAAGCCAGCCAACAGGTAGGAAGCAAAGAAGTATTAATAAATAGCAGACTCTCAGCACAGAAAGAAGTTAACAGCGGTGTGCCCTGGGGAACTGTACTGAAACTTACACTGTTCCATGTATTTATTAATGACCTAGAGGAGATGGGAAAAATGCTGATGGCAGGAAATTATGCAGGTTAGTCAGGATGAAACAGCACTGTGCGAAGTTCCAAAGAGCCTAACAAAAATAAGCTGTAGGTAAATCTTCCTGCATATTTAAATAACGCATGTGTACCTTTATGAAAGACAAACTGCATATACATAGTTTTACAGTTTATCTCTCAAAAATCTTTCCACTACCATGACTAGTGCAACTATGATAGTAAGCATTATTTTAATTTGCATAAAATGGTAGTGACCATTTATGTTGATCAAAATTCTGACACAAAACTTCAACAAAAGGAGACAAGATACAATACTTTCAAACAGAGCTAAATGGAATAGAAGAAAATTAAAATAGAAAAATACATGTATTATGTATTTACTAACAAGTAAACTAAAGGTTTGGTATCATCCTAACAAATTCATTTTTGGTAATTTCTTCTAAAAAGTCAGGGAATTTCCAGAACCACACACTGTCTTTGATAAAAAGTTCATGAACAAAATGCTGCCATGAAGGATGCAATTTTAAAAATGCTACTTTTAAAACAAGACAGGTAGAAAACAGACATAAACCTTATGACAGGCTCAAAATATTCTTAACACCCACTGGAATGTCTTTTGAAAGATCTAAAAATGAGAACAGCAGAGGTGTTTTTATTAAATAAATTGAAAAAAAAAAAAAAAAAGTGTAGGAGTAAAAAGAATTAACAGTGAAAATAAAACAAGTTTGCTGGGTTAAATCAAATAGTAAGGATTATTGCCAACTCGGAAGCAGTGCAGAAAGCCCTCACAATATTTTACAGGCAATTCATCACCTGAAAGTTATTACATTAGTAAATCCTAACATGTTCTAGAGATGTACATTTTAGTCAAGCAGAACATATCCTAAGTATACCTATTTAGAAAGCAATGGACTTGGACCTAGCTATTGCCACGAAAAAAAACAAACAAACAAACAAACAAAAAAAAAAAAAAAAAAAAAACAACAACAACAAAAAAATCAGGAGTTATTAGATATTCATAAGCCTGAGTTTTAATGCTGATTTATTACAAACTTCAAGTAGAATATATATATATATATATTAATAAAATCTTATACTATATACTTGTGCATGCACCCAATTATTTATTTATTTAGAGAGCCCATGCTTTCTTTGTTTTTTCTCTTAAAAAGAAAACAAGAAATCATACAGATAGGGGAAAAAAAGATAAACATATTTCATACAAGGAACAGCTCAACAGGGTGAGTGTTGGAGTCCAGGGCATTCCTTTGGCCGCCCTGGAGGGTCAGAGACCTGGACAGGGGAGTCTGGGACCCTGGCCCAGAGCTCAGAGGGACATTGGCTTTGATCCCAGTCCATGGGAAAGGCTTCCTGCACTGCGGGAAGGATTGCAAGCCACAAGAGTGTGAAAGATAGTAGTTTAGCTTATCACAGGGTGAGAAAACAGTAGGTTTGGGGTTTTAGTATGGAGGTGAATGGGAGCAAGATGGAGGATTTGGGGCGTTGTCTCCTGCTTCTTCTTTCTTCTTCCCTCACTCCATTTTCTGCAGTGACGGTGGCACAAACTAGTTTAAAGAGATTGGGTCAAAGTAGGGATGACCTTTTTAGTATAAGTGATAGGTATTGGCAAATAATGATAAATAAAGGACATGTAACAATTAGTATAAAAGATAGCGATAGCCCTGGCCGGGAAGAGTCACCAGATGCCCGAACAGATGCACAGACCTTAGTTGGGCACTGAGAAAATTGTAAGATAAGAAACAATAAACAAAGCATGCAACCTTGAAAAATCAGAACCTGGAGACTCTGTCTTTTTTTTGCGTCTGGCTCAGAGCTTTGCAGAAGGCAAAAAGACTCTAAAACCACCTGAATCTTGGAACAAAAACCAAGAACGGAGAACTTGCAAATTGGAAAAAAATACTGCAAAAATGCCACGGAACAGCTATGTGTAAACATTTGGTGGTATGCAGGAAGTGAACTACAAAGTGAGATTTTTGCTTTATTCTTTCTAACATTCACTAATAATATAGATATTCAGTGCAGATCCAAAATGCAGGTCCTTGCTATTAAGATTGCAAGAAAGTATCATGGTATTATCCTATGCTCTCATTTGCATCATTACACAACTTCTGTTCACTCCTGTGAACATAATAATAAGATGAATAAGCAATTTCATTCTAGTATGAACATTTATACATTCTTATTAGGGATAAAAAAGTTTATGATCGAAGAATGCTGGAAAATTATTTTAAAAAATTACAACTTGGAGGTTAAAATTTGTACGAGACAGCATTAAAAAAACCATAAGCTGCCTCATACAGTAGCCTTTCTGGGCTTTAAATGCTAGAATATAAGTGTCAAATGCTGCTGATAATTAGCATCACAGAACTTTCTGTAACTTAAAAGCTTCACTCATGATTTTAAACATACGTCATACAAAAAGCATTGCATGTGACAACTTGAAGGCACCAGCACTTCAGCAAAAGATTCAGATTTAGAAATTTGTTATTGAAGAAAAGGTTCTGTTACACCTCAAATTTGACTCTTCTTTGCTTTGCATCATAGTCATTTTTACCAAAAGCAGAAGTGTTGGTAGAAAAGACAACAGAGAAAGTCTACAACACTGCCAATTAGAGCGTAGTGACAGCAATAGCTGCAGAGTAATTGAGCATCAAGACCTGATTTATTGTGAGAAAATGGGGATAGAAAATGTCCAATTATTTAATCACCTTTTCTAATCCCACTCCACTGGAGAAATATATAAATAAATAAGACATCTAGGATGCAACAGGAATAATGAAACAATGCTCTTACACAAAACTAGTGGGGGAAGAGAGCTCTCTAATTTAGACGTAAATTAAAAAGAACAGATTTCACTCTAGAAGCAAGAAAGTGAAGTAGGTGGAATTAACTCTTGGAAGACATTGACTCCAGCAGTTTGGTAAGAGTAGCAAGAGCGATAAGAACAACATCCTGAACAGCAGCAAAATAATAGAGAATTATAAAAGGTATCAATACTCATGTTTCAGCATTTTTTTTAAACAACCTCTAGACAGTCTATATTTAGCTATAAAATCAGAGATTTTCTCACTAGTCTTAATATATATAAACTTAACTCACTTTTAGCAGAAGTGAGTGGAAAATATTCCAGTACATTTTCCATATATGTAGATCACAAATATAAAAAGAAACTTTTAAAGTAGTCCTTACATCAAATGGTATCATATCAGCATATCAGTTTTGAAACCAACATTAAGAAGTATTTTATGTTTTATTGAAATGTACAAGTAATAGTTCAAAGAGTCACAGATTCTAGGCAAAAATTACTCTAACTAATTTTATTTCATAAAAATGAAGCTGTTTGGAAGCAAAGCAACATTCAGGAAGGTATCTGTAAACCAGAGAGTGATGAAGGGGTGAAAATCTTGATGCTGCTTTAGTAAGAGAAAAGCAGCACTGTGATTAAAAACACCTGAAGAGATCTTACATGTCATGACATTTATTACAGTTCTTCCTCTTGTTCACTTAACCATAAGGTATCTTATAACTATAGTCATAGACAAGGTGCATGCCAAATACATCAGCCAAAGCACTATTTTTTAAAAATGACTGGACAAAGTTTCCTGTTAAAGAGAATTCTGTGATAGAATCACAGAAAGCTCAGCAGTAATCACTCACAGCAAAGATACCGGAAATAATGCGCACACACATGAAATCCACATTCTTACATTACAAACCACAGATACATGCGCTAAGAAGTTTAACTCCTGTAATTTTTCTTCTGTGGAGTAATTCTTAAGTCTGATGAACAACCGAAATGACTCAGGGCAATCCACCTATTATAGAACTTCTCCAAATATTCAAGCACACCAACAAACATCTAACACAATAACTGTGTTCACACATGAAACAGAGTAACAGTTCAGGTAAAATTATGGAGAAGATTATCCTGGAAGATACTGAAAAACACCTGAAGGACAACATAGTCATCTGTCACAGCACAGCTTCATGAAGACACAGTCCTATTAGTCAAAATTACTTGCTTGTACAACAAGGTGACCTATCCAGTTAATGAAATCTTTTTGGAATTTAGTAAAGCTTCCAATACTGTCTGTCATGGGATTCTTTTGAACAAAATGTCCAGGACACAGCTGAAGAAACACATCATGCGATGAGTAAGCAACTGGCTCATGGGTCAGGCACAAAGGGTATGAATGGGGTGTGAATGGGATAACATCAGAGTGGTGACACGTCACTAGTGGGGTTCCACAGGACTCCATCCTTGGCCCTGTGCTCTTCAACATTTTCTTAAAGCACTTGGACACAGAACTGGAAGGGATACCAGGTTTGCAGGGGACACTAAATTGGGAAGAGCTGTTGACTCCCATAAAGGCAGGGAGGCTCTGCAGAAAGACCATGACCAACAATATGAAGTTCAACAAGAGCAGCCAGATTCTGCAGCTGGGATGGGGCAATCCTGGACGTATGGACAGACTGGGAATGAGATATTGGGAAGCAGATCTGTGGAAAGGGTCCTGGGTATTATGGTTGAGGGCAAGTTGAACATGAGCCAACAGTGCCCTGGAAGCCAGGAGGACCAACCCTGTCCTGGGGGGCATCAGGTCCAGCATCATCAGCTGGGCAAGGGAGTGGATTGTCCTGCTTTGCTCTGGGGTGGCCTCACCTCAAGTGCTGGGGGCAGTTTTGGGTGCCACAACAAAAAAAGGATACAAAACTATTAGACAGCATTCACAGAAGGGATATCAAGATGGGAATAGGTCTGGGTCTGGGTCTGGAGGGGAAGCTTTATGAAGAGCAGCTGAGGTCACTTGGTCTATTCAGCCTGAAGTAGAGGAAACTGAGGGGAGACCTCATCATGGTCTACAGATTCCTCAAAAGGGGAAGCAGAGGGGCAGACATTGATCTCTTCTCACTGGTGACCAGTGACAGGACCCAAGGGAATGACATGAAGTTGTGTTAGAAGATGCTCAGGTTGGATATTAGGAGAAGGCTCTTCACCGAGAACATGGTCATGCACTGGAACAGGCTGCCCAGGGAAGTGGTTACAGAACCAAGCCTGACAGAGTTCAAGCATTCAGACAATGCTGTTGGGCACACAGTCTGATTCTTGAGATTCTCCTATAGGGCCAAAAGTTTGACTTCAA
The DNA here is from genome assembly GCA_025960845.1 of Tachycineta bicolor. Lineage (NCBI taxonomy): Eukaryota > Metazoa > Chordata > Aves > Passeriformes > Hirundinidae > Tachycineta > Tachycineta bicolor. The sequence goes on along the minus strand of JANEHK010000081.1, from coordinate 898,631 downwards.
TGATCCTTGTGGGCCCCTTGCAATTCTGGATATTCTATGACTCTATGAATAATAATCATCCTTAGCATACTGCATTGTATGTTCATATTTGCAATTTTTAAAAATAGTCAGCAGGAAAGTGAGTTTTCCGTCTTAGCTGAGTCTTTCAGCATTGTCTAATCACTTCCAAATAATAAGGTCCACAGCTCCTAATTAAAAAGGGACTATGCACAGTCATTCTTGCTCACAAGCTTCACTCAAGAAAGCACTTAGGTCTCACTAACAAAATTCCTGAAATCAAAACTTGTCACATTTTTCAATTAGTCAAGACTATTTCCTTGACTAAGCTAGTTTTATACACCTGCAATATGTATATAAAACCACTTCAACTGGTTTTGAGTACAGATATTCTGCAATTATTCATTTGCTAAATACATAAAGAAATATAACAGAAATTAATTATTGTGCCTTTGTTAACTCAAAATAGCTTTTAGGATTTTAAATACGATTAAAAAAAAAAAGGATTTTAAAAATGGTTCTCAATTTATAATGGACTCATAAGTGTCATGTAATTCATAACACTACCCAAAAGAGGGGAAAAAAATCAAAAGCATCAGCAGTTTCTGAACACCATCACCATCAACCTTTCTCAGAATGTGAAATCATGATGCAAAGAAAACAACAGAAAATTATAAACAGAAATTTTAGTTCATATGTTTTCCAAGCCATCCTAACTATCCAAGGACATACCTGTGAAGTTGATATCAGCCTTACTGAGATGGACTTAGGCTACTCTGTTTTCTATCAAAGTATTTTATTATATATTTACAGGATATTCAGTTCATTGGTGCAAGATAACAACATTATGCAATTATTCAAAAAGCAAAAATTCTATAGGCAAGATTCAAAGTTTTAACAAAGTCCTGCACAAGAAAGAATAGAAATAGGTCATTTGAGGGTAATTGATACATTGTTTTTGTTTTATTCAGGCAGCTGCTTCAAAATATTCTAGTTATTTTCTGAAGCCCTGATATCTAATGCCTATCCGTTCTTCTCTGCTACTTTTACAAAGAATGCAAAAGCAGCCCAGCACACAAAACTCTTGCACTATTTGAATATTCAACATAACAGTCTTTTATATGGCACTCTCTGTGTTTTGAATCAACAGCTACATTTTAAAAAATTAAACCAGAATGTGAGCACAGACAGGTAGGACACCACCATGCTCCTGGCTAATGTGTTACCAAGCTAGCCAGAGACCAAGCCAATGCTACAGTGTTTGAGCACTTGAGACCTTAACCTCATTGCTTAGTAACTACATAATGCACTCCTATGGTAACTGCTCACAGTGCAGGCAGCGAGGACAACTGGGAAAATATGTTGCATCACTCTGTTTGGGACCACCAATGTGGTCTTTAGACAACATCCTGCTTTCAGGAGAACACGGCTGAAAACAGCTCTAATTAGCATCAGACAGGCACAAGCTTGAGCAGAAAGACAAGGGTCAAACAGACTGAAGAGCAGGTCAAGCCACCAAAACTCTATAGAAAATTACAGCAGCTACAGGGCAGCAAAGGTTCTCATCTGTGTAGACAATAAGCTATGCTAAAATCTCCAAACTCTCCTCCTCCCTCTCACTGCCTTACCCTACCTCAATGGGAAAAGAAAATTTAATGGCACTGTTGTTACCGTGATATGATCACTAATCTGCAGTTACAATTTAATGAAAAAAACCCCACAAATAAACAGTCCACATCACTTCCAGCCAGAAATGCTTGTTATATTTAAGGGCCCATAACATAAGGTTTGTTATATTTAATGTTTAAATTTTATTTTTAATATTTTATTTGTGTATAAAATATATTTAATATAAATATATTTAAATTTATATTTTAATTAGTTGAGCATTTTAAAAGTACAAGTATTCCCTTAAAAAAATCACACTTCCCCTCATACAGAGGATAGAAAATACACAGAAATATTTCTGTTAGGAATCAATTGTACCTATTCAATGACTGATTTATTTAATTACAAGGACTGATGCTTTAATGAAAAAATTTTTAAAAGGCAGTAATTTAAGTTTAGAAGGTTGTTTCTCAAAAGCAAAATTGCTACTGATTGTTGCTCCTAAGTAAATGCTCCTCATCCCTGAAGAGATTCTCCAGAGAGATAACATACTTCAAATTTCAGATGTCTACCTTTGAGAAATTAGCGCTCATCCAACTATTTTCAACAACAGTTTAAAACGAGTCATGCCCAGATTGCCTGTTTTTTCCTCTGGCTTTGAAGGCAGTCCAGAATCCTAGCTTAGATACTAACATATACATTGAAACTCTGTTGCTGGTGGACTACTTTTTCCTTTTCAAATTTCATGAAAAAAATGAGGTATATTGTCTGTTTTTGCTGAACTGTTACAATTAGGGTATTTCATAAACTTCACATCTTCTTTAAACTTTGATGAAATGCTTGTCCTTTTTCCAAATGTCCCTGTCGGCGGAGGGGGGGGGGGGGGGGGGAGGTGGTGAAAAAAAGGAGAAGGGAGTGGGCTGGAAAGAGTGGCTCCAATCAGAAAATTAAATTTACCTGCCGCTGCTTTGCTCAGGAGCAAGCTGTCATCAGCCAGCAAGGCCATCACTTCTCATTACTTCCCTGGCATCAAGTCAAACTGCTCTAAGCCCAAAGGGCCAAACCTCAATATAATGCATAGCAAAGGCAGGAAATGGCAATGGGAAATGAGTGTATGCCGGGAGATGTGGAGGGCAAAACCCAGGTTTACACACAGGGGAGGAGAAGGGAGCTAAGGCAGTAGGATAGCAAGCAAAGAGCTAGATCAGTGAAAGGCATAGGAATGCAGGGCATCAAAAAAACCCCCTGAATAGTTGTTGGAGGTTAGATTTAGTTTTGTTTTTTGGTTTGTTTTTTTTTTTCCTATAGAATTTCACCCCCCCCCCCCCCCCATAAATTGCTAAGAAAGAGACTAAATACTGATGCTTAGAAGGTGCTTGACTAACACAAAAGACGGGGCCTGGAGGGAGACGATCACACAAAGTTTGGGGGAGGGAAAAGGACAGGGCTGGGGGAAGCTGCATTTTCTTTCTTTTTTCCCTTGGCATTGGAGAGGACAGTCGGGCGGCTGTTTTACTACATGAGGAGTCCACCGTTAACGGAGGGTCTGGTCCTGGGAATTCTACCACTATCTATCATCTGCTGGAGTGCCCAGGAATTTGGAGCTCCTTGCCTGCCCTACTGGAGCTGGGCAAGCCCTGTCCAGCCGTTGCGGCTTCTTCAGCGCTGCTCACTTTGCCAGGACACCCCCCTGCCTGCTGGGGACCTTCACCGATCCATCCACCAGCCCAGGAGTTTTCTACCATTCCAGGTTGGTGCTCTCGGGGTCCCAAGGGATCAGACTGCCACGGGCTTTATGAGACAAGGCCCCTCGAGGTTCTTGGTTCTGTTTATTATTAATGCTGTAGTTGTTGTTTGTTTGCCTTGTTATACTTACTGGTAAAGAACTGTTATTCCTTTCCCCATAGCTCTGACTGAAAAGCCTCTTTAATCTTCTAAATTATAATAACTTGGAGGGAAGGGATTGAAATTCCCCATTCCTAGAGAGGCCTCACCTTTCCCTAGCAGAGATCTGTCTTCCAAACCAAGGCAATAGGAAATGAAATTACATACCAAATTATGAGTCCTGTTGTATTTGGTATTTTGTGGTGATTGTTATAAAATGTAGGAAAAAAAGTATCATCTGTGTGTTAACTGGATGGTGTTAAAAAAAACTCAAACCAAAAAATCAAAGCACTTCCACCAAGGACTCCAGTCTTCTCCTAATCAGTTAAGGAACTCTGATGAAAAGCAATGAATAATGCAATTATTAAACATCATGCAATTATTTTATTTAAGAAGGTATACACTGTGTGACGGGTTAATACTTTGTTCATTGAACTTGCAAGCGCAGGATGACTCAGGACTTTTAAAGAACTTTTAAACTTGCAAACACATGATGACTCATGATTTTTTTCTTGCAAGCACAGGATGATTCATGATTTTTAGACACTTTGTGCTATTGCTTAACAAAGCTTTTTTGTAGCTGTCGTAGGTGATAAGCGGAAGACAGAAGACGGTCTCCTAGCAACAAGATAACACCCAGCAGCACGATAACAGGAGAAGAAAACTGTATAAAAAGGGACTGAAAAGTCGTAACAGCGCGGCAGCTGGTGGAGCGCAGACTCCCTGTCGCCCAGCGCTGTATTTGCTTATGCCCCGCTTGCTGTAATTAATAAAATTCTAATTGGGACTAAAACTTTGAGTCGTGCAATTTATAACAACTGCATTGCTAATCCTGTAAGCCATGTACTTATAAACAAATAGGAAAACATTATTTTAGGTTAAAAGGAAATAAAATAATGTGTTTTTAAAAATATATTCACATTTTGGGATGCTTCAGGAATTATAACTGTATATTTTCCAAAAAATTAAGTGACTAAATGAGTAGACCACTAAAAATATTTTACTTACAAGAGTAAAAGTAAACAGGTGGTCACTGTTCCAAAGACAGTAGAAGGATACACATGAATGAAGCCAGAGCTCAGTGACCAAGAGGAATGGACCAAAACGTTAAGATAATACTAAAACTTCAAATTCACAGAGGGAGGTGGGAAACTAAGCCTTGGGAAGATGAAAGAAAGGCTTGTTTTTAAGAGTCAAATCTGAAGTCATCATTCAAATAAAATTAACATTGAAGAGAAAATTCAGAGAAAGTCAATACATGACCTAACTAAATATTGTAGGCTTCAGACTACTTCAAAACCTAAAAATTTAGGGCAACACATGTTCCAGAATAATATAGGTCAGGAACAGCAGTTTAGCATGTTAAAATAAATCACTGTTTTCACATGAGTGTTGTTTAGAGACAGATGAATTGGAAAGGGAATAACCTTTCTAAAGAAAACAATGCAATGGGGCCACTTCTAAAATAACACCTGTATTTTAACTGTTTACTAACACATTTTATATATTAAGTATTTTAACTACAGTGAATGCTCTAGAGATGGTAACATTTAAATTCAGATCTGTATTCCTATTGGTTCAAGCTGATAATTTAAGAAATACCTCATGCTATGTCTTAGGAGTAATAACTAACATGGTGCCTCACTTTCAGGAAATTTTCTTCCAAGAAAGGAGGGAAACCCAACTTATCTTTGTAGTACTATATATGCTTAATACAAGCCATATGTATTATGTGTTAAACATTCATTCAGTTCTCATTTCAGCCATTGATAGGAAGTAAAAAAAAAAATCACCAACAATTCAGATTTTGGGATCCATTTTTGTCTTGAAAAACAAAGGGTTTTTTTTTTTTAAATGCAATTTCTTGTTAATAGCTTTTCCTTAAGGAACAGTTTTGAACGTAATGGGGCAAAAATATTATTTTTTCTCCTTGCTAATGTGCAGTATCACACTATTCTGCTTTAAAGAATGGAGGAGAATTTACACCTCAGGGAAAGCCCATTTAACGTCCCTTTTCAAGGTCTATCATTAAAGTGAAAAGACAGTAGGAAAGCACCTGGGAGGCCTGGTGGATGACAAGCTGACTACGAGCCTGCAGTGTCCTTGTGGCCAGGAGGGCCAGTGGAACCCTGGAGTGCATCAGAAGACTATGCCCAGCATATTAGGGAAGGTGTTCTTCCCCCTCTTCTCAGCCCTAATCTGGAATATTATGACCAATAATATGATCTCCACAGTTCAAGGAGCTGCTAGAAAGGGTCCAGCAGAGGCCACAAAGATGATGAGGGATCTGGAGCATGTCTCCTGTCAGGAGAGACTAAGGGAGCTGGGCCTGTTTAGTCTGGAGAAGACTGAGATGGGATCTCATCAGTGTATTTAAATATTTCAAAGGCTGCTGCTAAAAGAGTGGTGATGGACTCTTTTCAGTGGTGTGCAGCAACAGGACGAGAAGCAATGGCCATTAACTAAAACACAAGAAGTCCCACCTCAATCTGAGGAAGACCTTCACACTGAGGGTGGCAGAGCACTGAGCAGACTGCTCAGGGAGGTTTTGGAGTCTCCCTGTCTGGAGACAAATCAACCCACTTGGATGAGTTCCTGTTTAATCTGCTCTAGATGACCCTGCCTTGGCAGACGGGTTAGACTAGATCATTTCCAAAGGCCCCTTCCAACCCTACCTATTCTGTGATTCTGTGAAACAAGCCTATCAACAAAAAAGGAAAACAAATTTTCTTCATTTTCTTTGTAATTGCTTTTCCTATTTTCTTCTACTTGACAGAAGAAGTGACCGTGTTCATAGTTAAGTGTAATTTGGAAACCTACAAACTTGCTCTAATTTTGTTGGTGAATTCACTCATACCTCCACTAAAAAACATTAGACTACATTCACATTCTGATCTGTAACTCCATATGTATTAGTTTTATGCTTGTTGGGGGTTAAGTTTTCCTGTGGAATTTTTCCCCCCATAAGTTGCTAGGAGACTAAATACTTATGCTTAAATGGTGCTTGCCCTGTACAAAAGAAGTGAATTGCTTAGTTTAGTGAGGGAGGTAAAGGCTCCTGAGAGCTGAGGGTAGTAGTCTCTCGGCTCTCGGTTTTCCAGGGAGGATGGTCGAGCGATAGCTGGCTGCGTGGAGTCCATGGTTAACAGAGGAGTCCTGTCCTGGGAATTCTATCATCTGCTGGAGTGCCCGGGAGTTCAGAGCTCTTTGCCTGCCCTGCTGGATCTGGGTCAGCCCGGGTCCAACGGCCACAGCTTCTTCAGCACTGCTCACTTTGCCTGCTGGGACACCCCCCTGCCTGCCGGGACAACCCACCGTTTCCAGTCATCAGCCCCAAGTTTCCACGGTTTCAGTTTGGTGTTCTTGGAGTCCCAAGAGATCAGACTGCCCAAGACCTGTGAGACAAAGCCCCTCGGGGTTCTTGGTTCTGTTTATTATTATTATAATTGCTGTTGTTGTTTGTCTGTCCTGTTATATTTACTAGTAAAGGACTGTTACTCCTTTCCCCGTAGCTCTGACTGAAAAGTTTTGGTTTTTTTAATCTTCTAAATCATAATAACATGGAGGGAAGGGATTGGAATTCCCCATTCCTAGAGAGGCCCTGCCTCTCCTTAGCAGATACCTGTCTTTTCAAACCAAGACAATGCTTTTGCAGGAATCAAAGCAAATGCATTATTTGACCCTGAGATTAAGTTTTACTACAGAAGACCTGCATTTAACATATCTAATAACACCAAAATTCAATATTCTTTTTCTTAAAAAGCATATATTGAAGAGAAACTTTTGAGACAACATGCTTAAAGACCTAATGTAATTAATTTATTTGAGAGGGATTAATTTAACTAAAGGATTCCTTATCTAATCATGCAGAAAAAAATGCAATCTTTTTCTACTTTTTAAGTTACATACAAAAACTTATTTGTGATATTACTCCACAGCTGGGAAAAGCACAGCTTTCAGAAAAGCACGTAGTTCAGAATTTTGCTAAGCCAGACTTGAATATTTTGGGTTTCATACAGAAAAATCACAGGTAGCAATATACCTCAACTTCTCTAAAATCAGCTTGATCCCATAAGGCCATTCCTCACTGACGTCAGTATAGAAAAGCTCTGAGGTACTATGGAGTAAATGGTCAAAATTATTCCACACCTGTAGAGCTACAGGAATCCTGACTTGAGGAATTGAAGAATATGTATCTATTCATCTCCCTTTCCTTCCCCTTTCCAAATGTAACAGTTTAGTCATTACCTGGCACATCACAACCAGCTGGAATTTCATGCTATTCCCAGCACTGATCAATGAGGATCATGACATTAGATGAATGTATTAAGGCCCAGAACATTTTAAAGTGTAGGCTTCAGTTCATATGGAGCTAGCATAGGTTTCACTCCCCTCTATTGTTCACCAATCCATAGAGAGTCCTTACAGATGCTGAAAGTTATACTGCAGAGAAACTGTGATAGATATTTTGAGATAAATTCGTGTTGAATAGGTTATAAACTACAAACTATATTAACAGAGGGTTTCCACCAAGCTGTGGAAACCCTCCTGTTTGCCAAGACTGATTTGCAATTGTAGAGACTCCAGACAATAGCAGGGTGAAGCCCAGATTAGCAACCAAAAGGAATGGCCAAACAGAAGATGTCCCATCCAACAAGGAAGAGCCACCTGCCTTCTCCAGTGATTAACACATGATACCAATCTAGAAGAGGAAGACCCAGAAATGTCTCCATCAGCATCCCAATGCCGACTTCTTGGAACCTCATTCAGGCATCCAACTCTGCTGGGAAGGAACATTCCGGACCAAGCAGCCAGAGAAAAAAAACACATAAATACGTGTTGCAGATATGAACTAACAATAAAACTGCCTCAGGGGAGAAAAACTGTATAAAACCTGCCCACTGGATCTAGGCAATCGTGAATGGGGGAGAGCTGGGTCATTCAGGACCATCTCTACGTTCACCCCACTTCCATAACCCAGGATCAAAGTTGTCTCTTTTACTGTGGCTATTTCAGGTTGTTATTATTTTTCAAAATGACAAAATAAAATTACTTTATATTAAATTGGCTATTGATTTGTCCATAACAGAAACCAAACCTTTAAAAGAGCAAAACCAGAATGGGACTGAATGAGGCTGCAAACTGGAGTGAAGACAGCCTTTAGCAAGATTCTCTAAAATGGAAAAACAGGCTTAGTATTCTGCAATGACATAATAAACCCTCCACAAGTTTGAGACTTTTCTTCCAAAAGTCTTCACTAATCTGGATAGAAGCCTGCTTTGCACAAGCAAGCTGAATTCCAGAATACTGATTGTAGCACTTCTTCACTCCTCACCAGCCAGTTTGCTGACTGTCAGTGTAATTTCTTCTGAAACATTTCTCTGCTTGCAAAATACATTTCAAATGACTGCAAGGGTATTCTATCTTTCAGAGAAGCTGCCACATACTGTAGCAAGTGTCCTCTACCAAACCATTTTATTAGCAGGTTCACTTATTAAGGTAAAGGGGAAGCCATTTAGAAACTTAGTGAGAATATTTGTTGTACCATGATTTTTAAGGTCTCCTTACAGTTGTCTTCATTAGGGCACTCAAACTGCATGTTGGTTGCTCACAGATTTAACTCTGGAAGGCACTAGTGGAATTTTGCAGCACCCTGCAAGAATGGCTCAATTCTTTCCTCCCTTGTGTGAAGCAGAGTGCTAACTTGGTTCCTATACTGCTGTTGTGACTAAGGGCCTGGGATAGGTGAAGACACAGAAAAGGCAGAAAAGGTGCTGTGCAAGCATGAGAAAGCTCTGCCAATATGGCTCGCTCCCTCACCTACAACTACCCACTAGTTCCAGCACTGAGTCTCTTCGGAAGACAGGTTACCAATGCTGTCACAATGTGTGATATTTCTCTGATGCACAGACAAACATCCCATCACTTATGAATCCCATAAACTCTACCTCACTTGTTAGTCTTGCCAGAATGTACATGTAAGAATAAATAAATAATAATAATAATAATAATAATTTAAAAAGCAGTTGTGCAGTGTTAAAAATTATAATAACAAGAATTTTTCTTTCCTTTCTCTTCTGCCCCACTCCAGGAACCAGAGAGAAGTCAAACTGGAGAGAGCAAAAAGGACTTCCCTTTTCGCCCTTTTTTTAAACTACACAAACAGCTCTAGCTGCCAAACCTACAAGAACCTAAACCACACATAACCAGAAGTAAAAAGAAAAAAAAAAAGAAAAAAAAAGAAAAAAAAAATCTACATTTCAAAGGGAAGACATTATAAGACATACAGAGAAGCTATTATTATAAAACAATAAAAATAAAGCTCCTGTACTTCAGAGACAAGACTAGAGTCTAGTCTCAGAGTCATATATTATTATGGATATTAAAAAATTGTTTCTCAGAGAATCATAAGGGGAACAAGCAGGCACTCCATCACATGTCAGAATTAAATATTTATTCCCCTAAGAAGAGATTGGTGTTTGACAGAAAATTCTGCATCTCATCATTTTCACAAAGCTGGGGGAGATATACATTATTCCCTTCTTTCCATTCCTGATCCCACTGACCTACTTTAAGCTACTGAGCAGTTCCAACATAAGCACTCTTTAAGCACTTCAGTTGCTCAACATCAGCTGGGTTTAAAGAGAAAATAAATACATAAGGTAAAACTCTTGTTGAGACTAGAAAACAAGAAATTTTATTTCATCTTGAGAAGGAATAATCAAAAATATAAGAATTTTACTTTAAATCTCAGATGCCATGGTATACCAGGGAGACTGTTGCTCATCATCATGACCAGAAAAAAGATTTCCCTTCCTTCCTGTTCTACTTCTTGTGCCTCCCCAGGTATATGAGTTTGGACTCTCAGTTTAACAAAATAAACAGAAATAGTCCTTCCTCACCATCATGAATCTTTGAGGTTGTTATCCTAACACCATCTGCTCTGGCCTGGGTAATAACAGCTTCCAAAAGTAAAAGGACACTGTGAATGACACTCAACCAGGCTCAAACTCCAGCATATCCTCAAACAAGTAGAACAGTGTTGGTGCTGGCTATTGTGATGGCAGATCAGTAGGAAATGTTGACACTAGCAGTGTATATTTTAGTGAGTATATTAAAAAGAGAGTTTTTTAGCTTTCATGGAGAGCCATGACTCAAAGCTAGAAATAGGGATCCAGAGCTGAAATACTGAGAACTGCAGAGACATTCTGATAGGCTCTTCTCCTACCCGAGAGGCTCTTTCCTTCCCAACCTCTCTTAGCAGGCTCCCATATACAACCATTACCAGAACTTCACTTGCATAGGTATTACCAGAAGGAACACTCTCCTATTTCACTTGAACTCTATCTCAGTGCAGACACAGAAACAGGCATTTACAAACATTTCTTCTCTACACAAAGGCACAGCTTCAGTAAACTGGAAAAAACATCATTCTCCTCCTTGTTCTCATAAGCATGTGGCACACATTACCAATAGCAGTGCAATATGTAGATGGTGCTTTTTATGCTTAGAACCACCATTTCTATGGATCTAATGAAGCAGAAAAAGCAGAAAGCATTCCAATATTAAAATAGTCCCCACATGGTTTTGTAGCATGCTAGCATCAATTATCCTTAGCTTGCATTCCCCAAAATGCCTTTTCTGACAGAAAAAAGACTAGAATATTGGTTGCTCATGACATCACTAAGCAACTATGAAGTAGTAAAACAGAATGATAAATGTCTTCAGGAGTACCATCACAGGGTTGACACATAATAAGAATATAGTTGCTTTATTCCTGGAATATGGATTTCTTGAAACACTTTGGATCATATTTTCCAGGCAAATTATTACATTTTTTTATCACCTGATCTAGGGAAAGTAAGCAAGCAGGCCACAGACAGGAAGGAACATGTCCAATGATACTGTGAAAGCTGGCAATATTGTAGGTAACACAGCTAAGAGACTATTGACCACACACAACTAATATGCATGTGAAGTCCAGCCAAAACGTTGTAAAAATTGCAAGTGCTGAAGTGCCAGAGCTGGAAGAAAAAGGAAGAACAAGCTATCAGTTGATTAAAAGTTAAAGTCATCGCTGTATAAGCTACTCTGGAGAGAACACAGGGGCTTAGCTCTTGAGAACGGCTTGAAAAGCACTCCTATGCTAAAGAAAATAACAGTTAGACTTTGGAATCCCTTAATAACCCTGTGCAATTGGCAGATAGCAAGATGGCATGTCAACAAAGGAAAGGAAAAAAAGTATTTAATTTGTATTAACATTTTTCTCTTAGTTAACTTAAATTTTCCCTAGAGGTCTGCACAGGAAAAATACCACACAACATTCAGTCAACTCAAACTTATGAGAGGCAAACAAGCTGGAGGTGAATCACATTTTGAGTGTTTTCTTGAAAATGTTTCCTCTAATTTTAAGTAAGTAGTTCTTTCTCACCTTTCTTCCATTTAGCAAGCACAAGGAAAGTGTCTACAGCAACAGCAGCGCTGAACAAGAAAGCAACAATATTAACTTTGATGCTGCAGAGCTGCCTTGTATCTGTTCTTGATGTCTATCAGAGACACAGCACTGGCACAAGGTGCCAGTACTCATTCTCTTGGGTAATTGGTTGGAATCAGGCTCTGGTTAAAGTTGAAGTGAAACTGTTGGCCACTGCTCAGAAAATAAAAGAGTATGTTTCACACCAAAAAACCACCAAACATTTCTGCAAAAGCCAGCAGCATAACAGACCCACCAGTACCAATGACATGGACAATATATGTTAAACCACTGGCCTCTGTTGGACATCAAGGTTATCTGCTGTTTTGGAAAGAGAAGGTACAGAAAAAGTGTACTGATAACGCAAGAAATGTGGGACATGGATGATCATGATGATTATAACATTACCTTGGAAGTTTTCTACTTTGTATTATGAATTATCCTTACTCTTCAAGTACCCCTAGTAAATCACTCAACTCTGCAGCTGGCACAAAAAAGCTGGCACAAACTTCATATTCAAGATTTCACAACACAACACACTGAAAACACATCTTGCAATGTGTTGGAGTCCAGGGCATTCCTTTGGTTGCCCTGGAGGGTCAGAGACCTGGGCAGGAGGGTCTGAGACCACAGCTTAGAGCTCAGAGAGACACTGGATTTGATTTCAGTCCATGGGAGAGGCTTCTTGCACTGCAGGAAGCATTGCAGGCCACAAGAGTGTGAAAGATTGTAGTTTAGTATATCAGAGTGAGAAAAACAGTGGTTTTGGATTTCTTGTATTGAAGTGAATGGGGACAAGATGGAGAATTTGGGGCGTTGCCTCCTTCTTCTTCTTTCTTCTTCCCTCACTCCATTTCTGCAGTGACGTTAGCACAAAGTAGTTTGTGAGGACTGGATCAAAGTAAAGATGACCTTTTTAGTAATAGTGATAGACATTGGTAATAAATAGTAAATATCGAATACGTAGCAATATAAAGATAAGGACAACCCTGGGACGGGGGGAGTCACCAGATGTCTGAGCCGCGGCAAACATCTTGCAGGACACTGAGAAAATTGTAAGATAAGAACTAATAAACACGAAGCATGCAACCTTGAAGACACCGTCTTTTCCTGCGTTTGGCTCAAAGCTTTGCAGATGGCAAAAAAGACTCTAAAACCACCTAAATGTGGGGAATTTAAGCTCCAGCAAGCAGCCCCCCAACAACTGCCAAAACAGGGCAGCGACAGCAATGCATTGAAGCCCCTCCAATAGTTTCTTAACTATTACACAGTTCATTTACAGCCAAAAGGAACAAGGTATTCCTGAATTTTGTTTGTTTGTTTCTATAGATGTTTGTACAGTAAATACATGCATCAGATCCATCATGCATGAGAAAAAAAAACAGCAAACACACTTTAAATGAAAAAAAGGACTTTTGCATATTTTACGGGAAATATAAATTTACATGGTTGCAGAAGTTTAAACATTTCACTGCTTCCAAGAACTCAAGTTAATCTACAGCTTGGCTTTTAGTGGGGAATTTTACTAACTGGTCAATTAAGATGATATTGTAAAGTTCCTTTCCTGTTTGAACTATTTTGTATATATTAACAAAATAATTTATATACTGATAGCTACAGAAAGCAAATATTAGGCAATGCAACATGTATCTCAGCCCTAAATTGCCCTTCATTACGCACGAATAATCATTCCAGACATTCACGCTAATCTGACAAGATTACTGCCTGGGATCACAGATCATCATACTGCAGGAGGTATTTCCAGGGGTTCAGTAATGTCTTTTTTTTCCACAGTACAACTACTATATTAGTTCCACTCAGCTACTTAAGAGGAAAAGAGACGCAATTTATTTTTCCAGAGTTCCAGAACTAAGAGTTGTGATGGGCAACTCATCAAACAGTGAGAGATTTTCCTCAGAGACAACATGACTGCTCTACCTCCAAGCAAATCCTCCCCTTAACTTTTTAAATAACAAGTCATTTTGCTTATGGTTGGTACAGTTTTCTCAAAATATTCCTTTCTTAAAGTGCTTTACATAAGAACATTCATAAACAGAATTTAATTAGCTTATTTAACAAATCTGACCTTGTGACTGCTGACACCCTGCCCTCCTTTCCCTGAATTTGTATTTTGCATATTATGGCCCAGAGACAGAGTCCAGTGTTTCATTAATTTTTTTTTTTTTTTCTGGAAAACATAGAATGTTGTAGAGCATTAATTTGGTTTATATTTTGTTTCATTTTTATATTGGGATTTGTAAGGTTTTTCTATTGTATCGCCAGTTCCCCTTGGAAACTGTATCACATGGTTTGTCCCTACTCGGCCGCGCCCATCCACCACAATGGAATGTAACCCAACTCTGTTCCACTCCCACCTTATCCCTAATTAAGTAGTGGCTTGTCTCTGCCTCTAGGCCCTTCCCCCCGGGGAAAAAGCCCCGGGACGGCCGGGGCCTCACTCTCTCTGGCACCGGTGGCGACAGGAAAGGAGCTAAGTAAGAGCTCCAGTCAGCAGGCGCAGGACCCCAGAATAAAGCTGTGATATCCCTCCGGCGAGAGAGCAGGCTCTGTGCCTTTTGCCATTGACGGTCGTCTCAATCTCTCTAAAGAACCACCACAACAGAATCCAATTTTGAAATCACAGCACTTCATTAAATTCATAATGCCCAATTTCAATTAAGCAAAATCAACATCACTGTATGAGAGGTCTCTAGGGAGGAAGAAAATAGTTCAAATTTTTTGTCCAAAATTCAATTCAGACTAGGTGAGTATGATCACAAGGGAGTCTGAAAGACAGACAGCAACCCTACGAAGAAAAATTAATTGTCAGTTTCTTATGCATGCAAGTAGACTAGGTCTAAAATAAAGCTGTAAGATGGAAGTGTTTGCATGACTGGATTACAGATCATATCCAGAATTCCCAAGACCTCATGAAAAACAGATCACATAAAGGTAAGGTAAGGTAAAGTAAGGTATAATGAGGTTTAGATCTGTTTAGGGTTCTTTTGCATAGGGGAATGGGGGTAAGGATTGGTTGGGTTTTTTTCACTTTTTTTGCCAGTAGGCAAGTAAAAATTTCATTCTATTTCACTAACAACATTAATGCATTTGAAGCTGCTTGTATTTCATTACATGATCCTCAAAGAGGACAAAAACTGTCTGTAACAGTATATTCATCAATATATCTTCTGATTGGCAGTTCTTCAGAACATAGGAAGAAGTTTTGATTCTTATTGTTTCTGCAAGCTAGTTCCTCTGAATGTAGACCGAGGACATGAAGAAGCTAATTACTTTTATGTTGATTCCTCATTAATAATTTAGTAACAGCAAAGAGTGTCCCTTGCATTCAGAGTTTCAGGTATTCTGGATATAGATCAAAAGACATCACCATAACATGCAATATGCTTTGAAATTTAAATATCAGCATAAATTGGATTTATTTCTCTAAATGAGAGAAGCTGTGACAAGTTGTAGGGAATTCTACATCATCCATGTGAGGCTTCAAAATTTTAATTTCCTGTACCACCAAAATCATTGCCATAACTGTCATCCTTACCTCCTTTTCAAGTTCTGACATTTCCTTAATCTTATGATCTCCAACAAGGTTGATCTGAGGAATTCACAGGTCAGTAAGGTAACCTGGTAAATATGTCCTGGTCACAATTCTCAATGGTACCTTTTTTTTGTTTTCCTTTTTTAACCAAAACAAAGAAAAAATTATACCTCTCAGTCTAGAAATACTGACAAGACACTGAAACTCCCTCTGCCTGCTTTACTCAAGCTTAAGCCACAAGGAGGTAACAACATGGGTATATGAGAGTCTTTCAGTCAGCAAGGCTCAGCCTGGCCTGGTGAACATGCACCTCACTCAAAGCCTGTTCAGCACTCGCCCTTCCCTGCAAAGCACACATGATGAAGACTTAAATCTTTGGGGCTTGAACCCAAGCTCTGATGAAATCCTCCCAAACAATACGATACTACTCTTCATTGCATCCTATTATACTGACATAATTGTTCAAATTTATAACGAATAGCAGTTGAGAAGCATTCCAGGTCATTACTGCAACAAGAGCAAACCCAAAGTAAGCGACCTCTGATGGAATCTTTCCCTGGAATTCACTTGCTCCCACTGTCGAAAATATTTGAACATCAGCTCTGAACCCAGCAAGATTGTTTTCCCCGAAGCAAGTTCAAAGTTTCAGCCATTTTATCTGCTATTTAACCTTACTCATTAAGTGAATAGGTATTTAATCTGTGTCTTGGACTTACATGACACTTTCTGTTATAATAAAGTATAAAACAATATTGAATAGTATTTCAGAAAAACGGACAACAAAGAATGAGCACTTTCTTCTTTGAGATTACAAAACAGAAAAGTTAAAATACTTGAAGAAACAATACCATTCTCAGAGGGAAAACCTTCTGCAGTCTTAGCGGACTGCACACTCACTACATATCTGCTCCCATCATACCTCTTTTCCATTATAATTCATTACATATTCTTTTAAAACCTGATGTACACAAGCACATCATCAAAACATGTAAATTCTTTAGTTGTCAATTTATTAATGTGGGTGAGCTGTATTAAATAATCATGCTTTCCTCATTTGCTAAATGAAGAGCATTGAAATAACCCACAGAGAGAAAAAGAAACAGAAATTGGAAACCAGACAGCTTAAGTCTCCTTTTGAATACATATATTTAGCATTAATAAGTGAGGATGTAAGGCAGGTATGTATATCTGGACAAAGCAATAAAATTAAAATTGGTCCAAATATAACATCGGTTTTAATTGTCAATAGCCTTTCATAAAAGCACAGGTGGAAAGACTGAATGTACCAGCATTGTGTGTGCACACGCATTTTAATGATTCTGTCCTAATTTGCCCACATATACTCTGGAAGAGAAAAGAACAAGAGCTTTATAAAGGCTTTTAAGATTTGGAAAGATTGTACTTGAACCACGTGTGCAAGAACTCTAAGAATGCCTGCTCCAGTGGAGTACACAGGAAGAATGAATTGTCTCCTAGCCTCTTACTCCAGGATCCTAACATCCTATTAGAGAGCCTGTTTACACAATGCACATCAGAAGCTGACAAGTTTAAGGCTCAAAAGTTCAGAATATGCTTCTTGAATATTTGCATAATAAATGTTCATATTGTTTTGACGGAACTTTTTTTTCCACATTCTAAATATAAACATTATTTTAATATATAAATTTAATATATAAATATTTAAATATATAAATTTAATATAGACAGCTGATGGAAACAAGACTTCCACATTTTAACACCAACTTTCAAGTTTAAATATATATTGAAACACATACAAAAGATCACATTTTCTTTTTTTTTATTATTTGACTTTATCTTGCTTTCATTCTCAGATATGGCTATTATCAAGGGAGAGCGGCTTGGTAGGAGGAGGCGGTTACAAGCATGCTTGAAGATCTTTCTTTAAAACAAGAAGGAATAGTTTAATTTGTAGACTCTGTCTTAGGAAGCCAACAGCTGTAGAAAGCTCATTTCATTTGAAACCCTACAGGCAAATGCTCTTGCAGTCTCCGAAAGCTACATCAAATCATACAAACTGTTAGCAAGATGTTGTAGCCAAAGAAAACTTGCTTACAGTCAAAAAAGCTCAACACATGTAGTTCAAATTCTGTGTCAAAGGGAAGCAATCCAATATTCCATTCAATATTTTCAGGAATAAGTAGTATATACAAATTTTTCAAGTCATTACTTAGCAAAGATGTTTGTGCAAATCATGGAAAATGAAGATGAGCTGTAGCAAGTTCAGACCTCTGCTTACTTGTAAATATTAGAATATATTGCATGATAGCAAACAAGAAATTTTTAAAATGTTAAATACAGTAATAATAAATTATTTGCTTCTATTTCTTGCATTAAAAAAACAAAACTAGTGCACCTATATCACTGCAGGAACTTGTTTTAAAAAGTCACAGCAAAGCCTACTACCTCCATCTAGAAGAAAAGCAGCCTTTAGTCCATCAGGAGGCACATCATATTTATCTACATTGTAGAAGATGATTAAACAAATTCTGTGACCTCTATAAATCAGAGATCAGGCATTTTATTTTTTAAACTTTGAGATTAGCTATTAATCTGCTTACTTCTGTGATATGTAATATAAAGTTAATTCGCGTTCGGTCTGAATTAAACTTCGTAAAATATAAAATGTACTTGGGATTTGAAAAGCAGAATGTGAGGGGGGACATGGAGGATTGAGAAACAGGGGGGTTTCTGCCGGGAAACTATCAGAACACTCGTTTACCCAGTGAATAAAAGGAGTGACCAGATAAGGCGGGTCCCCCCACCACAGGAAACCTATTCAACTGACCGGAGACATGGACATGAATACCTGATGAAGCAAAAAGGGACACGAGATATAAGGTAGCTCTTCATCCTTAGCGAAAGACTGTATAAAAGCCAGAAGCTCGAGACACACTTTGTGAACAGGGTAGATTCAGAGTGATCAGAGTCCGTTTCTGTGTTCACTCAGTGCCGAAACCCAGGGTTCGATGCTGTTCCTTTTAATTGTGGCTGTTAGAGACCGAGTTTAAGTCTTGAAATAAAACTCTATATTTTGATTCACGAAATTGGGCTTGATCATTTATTACACTTCAGTATATAAAAATTAAAAACTGATCGGAACTAGGAAGAAATTCTTGTGCAGTTTCTACTAAATAAGTTAGTTATTCAGGTACTGAATTACCCCAATATGTAACCAAATCACCATCATCTTGCTGAAAAAAAACCCTGATATTCTATGGGGATGAGAACGGCAATTCTTTTAAATACTGTATATCCCCTCTGGGGACATACAACAATATCCTTTCATATTCTGGGATAAATAAAAAAAGGTACATTCCCAAATTTCAGAAAACAAAGCCTACACTAGCCAAATAGAGGGAATCATCCACGAAACAGGAACAGATTGTCAGGTAGCAATGACAGCCTTGCTATTTTGATAGACTGACACTTTGTGTACTTATCCTCTTAGAAACTACAAGAGGTTTTAACTGGAAGGAGTCTAAATAAAATACACTCCTTACCTAACTAAATAGCAAATTATATTTTACCAACAAATCCAGCTGATTAGTAAACTGCATTCACTGCTTCCCAAAATCTAGAAATTAGATTTTAAAACAGTGACTGCATCCACAAGAGCTACAAATGTAGCACTTGTGAGACAATAGCTATAGGCACCTGGTTACACATACTAGCTACAATACTCCCACGTATGATTTCAGTTCTTGAAATGTTAAAATAAAGCCATTAAATGAAATTTGGCGAGTCCAAATATTTTACTCTTTTAACAAACTTTGTTACTCTCTCAACCTTTCCTTTTCCTTTTAAGAACTATTTTCACATGTTAGTTGTTTCTTAAAACCCCTAGCCCAAGGGACTAGTACTGACTAGCATTCACACAGGCTACTGCTTTCCACTGTCAGCTTTTGGTCAAATGCTTATTTTACTGCTCATCATCAGAATACTGTGAACCAGTAGGATCAGCTTGCTTCAAATATCAGATGGCAGCATTAAATACACTATCTGCCTTCTGCAGCCATTTCACTCAGAGTCGTTTACAAATCTTAGTGTAACAAGACCTTTATCATACTGACACAACCTGATAATCACAATGGCTTTTATACAGAAGCTGGAAGTCAGAAAGCAAGGATAGGTATTCCCACACAAGCACAAAGACTATTCAGTCTTGGACCTGGATAACTAATAGCGTATGTGGTGAGCATTTAATAAAAGAAAAAGAAAAAGAAAAAGAAAAAGAAAAAGAAAAAGAAAAAGAAAAAGAAAAAGAAAAAGAAAAAGAAAAAGAAAAAGAAAAAGAAAAAGAAAA
>JANEHK010000081.1:868147-878782 GCA_025960845.1 Tachycineta bicolor | reverse complement strand
GAAAAAGAAAAAGAAAAAGAAAAAGAAAAAGAAAAAGAAAAAGAAAATATTGTGGGTTTATATAGTAACAAGAAAAGCCTGATGGTGTCACCCTGTTTTTTCTGAGTTTTTTAAAGCCTTTTGATTGTTCATAAAATGGAGTCAGACCTTTTAGCTACTGTACAATATTAGGAGCAGTTTCTGCTTTTTCTCACACATATAACATAAACAAATCCTTTGTTTTTCATTCTCTGTCCTTTGTTTGTATATTTCTAACCTGAAAACCAATGTAACTGACAGTTGGTCTGACCATTTGGCTGGGAGGTGAAAACTCCAGAAGCCAGTCCACAGCCAGACCCACAAATGTATAAAAAGTAAGAGATAAACAGGCAGAGGGGCTCTCGACCTTGGCTCAAGCTTGGGCCCTCTCGGAGGAACATCTCTGCCCTGCGATATCTCTCATCTCCGTGTGATTGCTTTGTGTATCCTGATCACATGATGGTCCACAAGAATTCTAACTATTCCAACTGGTTTTGTCCATTTCATTTTATCAAATTATATATGCCAGTAAGCCTCCCCATTCTAATGTTAAAAGGCAACAACAAAAAAGGCCTCTAATCAAAGGCCTTCTGTCCATGCTGAGATCTGCAAAAGGCCAGGAAAAGTCTGGGCCACTCATATAATGTGGGAATAGCAATTTCATCTACTATAAGGCAGACTGTGGTGCTATGAAGACAAACTTTTCACTTCTCTTGTCACCTGTTAATGCTTCAATTTCACCATTTGCTTTGTCCGACAGCTGACCTTGTGGTACAATTCTGTCTGTAAATTCTTTTTTTCTTAAATCTCAAAATATGTAGATATTCTGTCACTTATCCAAGCACCTTTTTTCAGATTCTTGTGCACAATACAGCACGTACCATGTACAGAATTACCATAATAAAGAATTACAGTAAAAATTACCATAATAAAGAAATTGGTACCACTTTAAGAACAGAACCATATTGCATATCCAAACCTTACTGTACCTATGAGCTAGATATCACATTCAAAAATATTTAAATGGGTAAAGTTGCATTTATTTTTACTTTTTCCACGCAGGCCAAGCTACTCCACTGATCATCATGAAGACTATGGAACATAGTAGAAATTCAGAGCATTTTCTCTAAAAGGTATCCCTTCTATACAAAGCTCCCTTCATGCCTCCCCTAAATCATGCAGGAAAAAAAAAAGTGCAGCTTATCTGTCCTGAACTTATTAGTGGGTTTAGTAATAGGAACAGAAGATTATTTTCAGGTATGCGTTGCAATATGAGGGGCAAACTAAAATTTCTACCCAAGACATTACAGGAAAGTGACAGCATTCAATGTTTCACTATTCCTCTTACTAACAACCCAGGAAGATTAATTAATTTAGACTAATGAGGAGGGGGGAGATTTCACCTTCTTTCAATGCATGAGCAATCCACCACAACTATAGAGAAGATGCTTTAATGTTTCTACTTATATTAAACTGATGTTCTCTGCTCAAGCACTTAGTATTTTACCAAATCCCCACAGCCAAGCCATGACAAAACTCTACCCCAAGTCAGATTGGCAGAGTGCCACTGAGATTTATAGGTACATACTTATCCACATCCTTATTTAGCATGGTATATATGCTTAGAAAGCAAAAGCCCCTGATGAAACAGACCATTGCAGAGATATTTCCCCTACCTCAGGCTCATTTTTTAGAGGCTAATGGCTACTTCCCAACTCCTAAAACTTAAGAGATGTACTCAATAGCTAAGAACATATGGTTTGTGGTTACATACTGTCATACAAAGCAGATGAATCCCTCTAGACTAGCCATGTACCACACACTCTCATAGTAGACATGATTCTAGCCAATTTTTTCCAGCAAAAAAACCCCAAAAAACTCAGCCACAAATTCTGGAGGTCATTTCAGTTCAACTGCTAAGTGAACAGCTCAGCTTTTAAGACTCAGCTGACTCTGGACTCTGTGGGCTTTACTCAGGTCTGCTTTTTCATCTTTTGGAGAACTCATTGTCCAGTTTCTATTGAATCAGATTCATGCCACATTAGAGCCTCATGGCATAAACCAGCTACGGGCCAAAAGTCACTGCCAAAAAAGTAAAATCCATAACTTAAGCGCAGAAGTTGCTGTAGCCAGAAGATGCACATTGATCCATCTAACCAAGTTACACAGCAAAAAGAAATCTGACAGCAGCTATTTACTTCTTGTCTGGGGGGAGGAGGAACTAAATCACAGGATTAATTTGAGCACATTTTCTTAATTAAGAATTTAAGATGAAAAGTTATTTTAAAACTGCTAGAGTGCTACTCAGAAATATCACACTATTTACTACTTTCATTATAGTCTTCCAGTATTCCTGGTGTCCAGCAACTGAGAAATTATGTGTTAGACTGTTTACTGTTTAGAACAGCAGAATGCTCAAAAAACCTTCACTTACACTGCTGATATTGAAAATTGTGCTTATCATTTGAATGACATCTTACCCAGCTGTCAGCAAAATGCACAGTAACAGTTAACCTATTCCATCACTATGACTTAGAATAGCCTTTTGATTGTATCCCTTTGCATATCTCCTAAATGAAGTAAATTACAGAGAATTAAGTTTTACTAAGATGCAGTTTGTTAGGAGCATGAAATGTTTCCTATGCTTGTTTTCATTTCTGTTATTAAAGAATATTTCTGTACCCTGATAATGGTATCATGTTTAAGAGCAATGCATCATGACCCCCAGACTTTATATTGTCATCCTCTAAGGGCTATCCTCCAGAGGGCCACAGTTCCAAGCAAAACTCCTAAACTAGCTCTGAGCAGGCATTCTACATACACAATGACAAACATCAACCACACCAGCTGAAGAGCAGTGAAGCGTCAGCTCTAATAAGATAAGCCATCACACAAGAAAGTAACCAAGAACTCGTTTAAGTATGTGGTCATTTCTAGCCTTGAAGTGACCATGACTTATTAAAGAAATATGGGTATTGATCTAGTATTGATACCCAACTGTGACGGACAAAAACTCTCTAACAGTTTTAAGTTAGAAAGTGTATGTTTATTACAGCCGGGCAGCACGCGGGTTATTTCCCTAATTCACACTGCGAAATTCACAGGTAATTACAAAGTATTTTATTTACAAAAGTGTTGAATATCCAAAATACAAATGCACCTGTCACCTCCCATTCCTCGCTTTGTATGCTAATTGGCAAAAAGGCTATTAAGCATGCATACTTTGTTTCTTAAAATGAGTCGGGGGTCTATTTTGGGGAGGGGTCACCCAAAATGAGGAAGTAAGATGAGTCTTCCTCGTCCTGACCTTTCTACCTTTTCAATGCATTCGTGACAAATGATTCCTTGGTAGAACTTACAGTTTCCTGTGTTCAATGGGTCCTTTAAGCAAGAAATCTGCAGCTATCTTATGTCCTATTTACCCCATTTTGTTTTTCATTACAAGCACAACTACATAAACATAAACCTGACAAGAAATGAGTTATAAGATCCGGGGTAGCTTATCTAAGATCCGGCTTTTGTTAACTGTGAACAAAGATTACCTATCTACTTCAGCTAATTCAGCAACTTATTATCTTAACTTTCCTAAAAATCCTTAGTTCCTCAAAATTAACGTCTCAACCACATACCTTAATATAATCTCAGAATACTCCAAATATCTACAGCCTACATCCCACTTCTTCAGTTTTATGGAAGTGGATATTTGCAATTTGAAACATCCTAACCATTCTCTGAAACTGCTTGATTGATTCAGTCTCATCTCCATACCATCCTGATCAGCAGCACAATACCGATCTTTTATGGTCCCTATAGTCTCAGAATCCCTGTCAGGGTTACAAGGGTACTCAGAAAAGAAACTTGAAACCAATAAATCCCAGGAACAAAACCCAGCAAGCACCAGGAGTGCTAAAGGCAGAGTTGTTCTACAATAAATCACTAAGGAACAGAAAAGCTCTCTGGCAGCTAGACTTCCTCTAATCACATCAGCTGGAGTCATCTGCTGCAAAGAGCTGTATTTACTGCTTTCTTTTCCCCCATCTGTTTAAAGAGTAGAATCTTGAAAAGGATACGATCAAATTTTGATTCCATGCTCATTTGAAAGAGGAAAGGTTTTCAGTGCTAGAGAATGAACTGACAAAAAGGAGTACATTAAAAAGCTCTTTCACTCTAATTATTTTTTTCTGCAAAATGACTACATAACAAAAGTTTTGTTCTGTTTGTGTCATGTGAAATGTAGCAGACGTACAAACTTGATAAACTAGGAGGCACCAAAGACATTTTTTCATGACATTGGACAAGACTTGTCCAAATGATCGCACAAATACCCAATAAACCCATTTTTAAGTTCGTGTTTTTCCCTTTCTGTTTACAGAAATCTTTTTAGAGATTGATTACTATTAGCTGCCTTGAATTCCTTTCTTGCTGTATTCATTTTAATGAAATATTTTTCATTCCATTCTGTTCTAAATTGAAATACTAAACTTAGACACATTGAGAAGCTGGAGGCTCCTTGAACAGCCAAAAGAGATGAAGAACTGGCTCTAAACAACTAGCAATGACTTGCAACTGCTTCAACCATTTGCACCATTCCAATTAATAACAGTGGAAATACACTTTAAATGTAGACAGTCTTAACTGTATTTTCATGTCTTCGTCCCAGAGATCCAGCTTGAAGATCAAGAACACCATTTATATTTACAACCAAAGTGATTAGCTTCGACTACAGTGTGTACACTGGACTCTAAAGGAACTTCATAACATGGTTTGACATTAGTTCTGTGATGGGTATTTTGAGATAAATTCGTGTTCTATAGGTTATAAACTATAAACTGTATTACAAGCAGAGGGTTTCCACCAAGCTGTGGAAACCCTCCTGTTTGCCAAGACTGATTTGCAATTGTAGAGACTCCAGACAATAGCAGGGTGAAGCCCAGATTAGCAACCAAAAGGAATGGCCAAACAGAAGATGTCCCATCCAACAAGGAAGAGCCACCTGCCTTCTCCAGTGATTAACACATGATACCAATCTAGAAGAGGAAGACCCAGAAATGTCTCCATCAGCATCCCAATGCCGACTTCTTGGAACCTCATTCAGGCATCCAACTCTGCTGGGAAGGAACATTCCGGACCAAGCAGCCAGAGAAAGAAAACACATAAATACGTGTTGCAGATATGAACTAACAATAAAACTGCCTCAGGGGAGAAAAACTGTATAAAACCTGCCCACTGGATCTAGGCAGTCGTGAATGGGGGAGAGCTGGTTCATTCGTGACCGTCTCTACATTCACCCAACTTCAATAACACAGGATCGAGGTTGTCTCTTTTATTGTGGCTATTTCAGATTGTTATTAATTTTAAAATAGCAAAATAAAATTACTTTATATTAAACTGGCTATTGATTTGTCCATAACAGTTCTATGAAAGGCCAAATTTTAAACAATTATCACATCTTTACAATTCAGTTGCCTGAAGTAAACAAAAAACTTCATTTAAAATTCTGATCTCACACGCCAGATATCTGGATTGCAGTTTGGCTACTGAGAGCTTCCACTTCAGCAATTACTCAAAAGCATTTTCATCCACAATGAACAGTGATGGAAAGGTATTGCTCTGAAGTAACTGAAGCTCTGATGACAAGTAAAAAAAAAAAAAAAAAAAAAATCCTATATACTTTATTTATTGAAAAGTCATTGTTACTGTAGGCACTTTTATTCAATGTCAGATACAGCCAATACTTCAGTGCATGTATGTGAGTTTTGCTATTTTGTTTTAAACTAAGAATAGATTTGAAGACAAGAAATGCCAAAGCTAAAAATTTGTACTTGCTAAAATGCCAGAGCAAAAATAGCAGTCCACCCTCACTTTCCCATAAGAAGCTTTGCAAAAACACTTTCAAACTGGATTCCTGAACTGTTATCCTGTCTACTTTACTTCTGAAAACATTAGTTACAAAAATTCTAGGCTGAAGATTGAATTTTCCTGTGTCAATTTTTCCCCTCCTCCATATCATGAAAGATACTTCTCTCTTATAAAAGATATTCTGGTGTCTTCCTAGTCAAAGGGTCCAGCTACAGGAAACTTCCTTCTCACACTATTTTTCTTCCTAACAGATGCAAAGACTGATCTTTGTTAAGACATTTAGTAATGGCAGGAAGGCAGAGGGGAGCAGAATCCCTTTGCTACACTTTGAGATTAAAGGAAAATGCTGATTCAGGCCAGGCCAGCTGTCAAATAACTTTATGCACAAAGTTTAACATTTGTAACATCATCTTATTGCTACTCACTACAATCACTACATATTATCTTAAGCGAGAAAGAAAATATCTGTTACTTTCAATTATAATAATGGGAAACACTAACAAATCCTTAATTCTGTTGGCCAGTAACAAGTCGTTTATTATGCTGGGATTTTCTCTGTACTACATCATACCTACCCTGTGAATGAGGCCACTAAGCATCTCTGTGAATATCACTCACAACATGGTATAGTTGAAATACTTGCTTTTGCACATGCTTTCTTAAAAGCCATCAATTAAACATGAAGATCACCATAGATTTGTTGCACTCAATAATATTGGCCAGCGTGTGACTGATGCAAACTGTCAAAGGAGAAGCATTTCACTGGAAGGCACTTCAGCACACTGCACCAATTCTTGGGGTATCACTCAATGCAGGTTTCACTTCTCCCTTTGCCAGAAGTAGGAGGAAAGAGCTGCAAATAGAGGACAGAAGATGCAGCCTGGCATCAAAGCCAGTTTCTACCTTTACTGTATCTACACACAGTAACTTCAACCAACTCCAACTTGAAGCACCTTGGAATTTCTACATGAAATGCGACTGGCATATCTCCCCCTGTATGTAGTACTTTAAATAATCCATTCCATCCCAAATATTTCCGCACAGTGCCTACACATTTCTGTTCTGCAAGACTACAGCATTGGTTTTAACCTTTCAACAGAGAAGTAATTTTATTTAAAGACTCCTTCTCGCACTAGTTATTTTTCTTTCCAATAGAAGTGAATATAAATTTTATTAAAATGGAGGAGAGGAGCACTATGTATGCTTAAAACTGATGCCATCTTTGAACATATTTTGCCAGTTTTGCACCATTTCCAAAACCATAAAAGCATTACTCCCATTTTACAGATGGTGCTGGAATGAAGCCATATTTGCCATCCATTTCTGTTACAAGCTGCAATGAAACCTTCAGGGCTACACAACAGCAACGCACATTGAAAAGTAACATTACCACTATTTCAGTTTCAGATGGAAGAAGAAAATACTGTTCACCACCTTCACCCAAAAAGAATTTGAACACCACACTATCAAAACCAAGTGAATTAAAAGCAGCTTCTCAATAATCTAGAATGGGGTACAACTCGTATCAACCCTCAGTAACTTCTCACTGCTATTTCCAGTGTGAGCATATAGGAAAGGAGAGCACATGAGCTCTGCTCTTACACAACTAACATTATTTCAAGTATGTTCAAGGCTTCCCTAAGCATTTTAAGATAAACCAGCATGGCAGACTGTTTCAGCTTTATCCTTCTTTGCAAAAGGAAGTCACAGTATCCTTGGCTACAAACCATCACTCCTGTAGACTACACAGATTTCCTACAAAAGATCTTATCTAAACTTCTTTTGAATATAGCTACAAAAAATATGTCATTAGATGATGTACAGCATTTCTTGTTTCTACTAATCCAAGGTTATGCAATACACAGCTTAACGGATCAAAGAGATGAAAAGGTCACTTGTTAAAACAAAGGAAAAAATGCTAAGTTCTAAGACTGCTAGCTGTAGCCCTTCCTAATAATTATATGTTACTCCATCCATCCATTGTTCAGCCAAACATCAAAATGAAAAATACAGATATATAGATAGATATATATAGAGATATATATATATATATATATATATTTTTTTTTTTTTTTTAGTTTCTCTCCCCCTATACAAACAGCCATAAAGAACAGGGAAATTATGATGTGAGTGTCAATATGAAAATTCGAAAAAATGATAATGAAAGGTATTGATAATCCTAGTATCTTATCATCAGCCCAGGACAAAAAAATCTCAGCAGTGCTTATTAGGTAGTAAAATAGGACACCAGCAAAGATGATCAATACAAATCATCTCAAAACCACTACCCTGCATGTGGTGCCATCATTTTAGTCATTATGGGATAAAAATGCTTCTCAAATAAGCTAACATTTCCAGCAGATTGCATCTTTCTCAATTGACCTTCAGCTACAACATCATCCCCACCCCCCTCACCATTGCAGGAAGAGTTTACAGCAGAGTTAAGAGACAAATCTCACAGCACCGAAGCTGTGCCTGACACCACTGCTGACCCCTAAATCCAGGAGGAAGACCAGTGACTCTAACAGTATTCATAATCTAAAGACACCTACAAAGGCCAATAATAGACACCTTTCAATCTAATCTTTTCCTTGCTACAGGACAGCATCTGCTTGATTTCACTTGTAAAAGACATAAATTGAAGCCTCTGAAATATGTACTTGTGGTTGTGATAATTCCCATTCTGCTGTGAAGCTATCTGATGGAACAACACTATTACTAATGCATTACATCAGTTATATAATAACCTAAATGCATCCTTTCTAAGTTTGTGGTCTGATCTGTCTCTGGAAATGCAGTTTATTTTTCTGCACAAGAAAGGAAATTATACCATGAATATATTTCAAAAACAGATTGATGTTCTCTCTCTCTCCCTCTCTCTCTCCGTTCTTGCCTTGGCTAGCTTGAGAGAGAAACCACAGCCAGACAGATTTTTCCCTTCAGGGTCCCAAAAGATCCCAGAGGCTGCAAACCTTTTCCTTTAGAGAGAGCAGGTTCCCGTCGATGGCAAAAGGAAAGAGTCTGCCCTTGGTCCGGGGGGAATCATGGCTTTATTCTGGGGTCCTGGCCCAGCAGGGTCAGGAGCTCAGTCCAGTCCCCGTCCCAGTCCCAGTCCCAAGAGAGCTTTCCACATCCTTCTCCTTGCTTTTATCCAGGGAGAAGGGGCTAGAGGCAGGGACAAGCCACTACCCAACCAGGGATAAGGTGGGAGCGGAAGAGAGTTGGGTTACTTTCCAATGTGGAAGAATGGGTGGGGAGAAGGAGCAGGGACAAACCTAGTGATACCTTTTCCAGGGGAACAGAGTGGTACAGAAGAAACCATTACAAAACCCAATATAAAAATGAAATGCAATATAAAACCGATTAATGCACTTCAACAGCAGATAAAACAAAACAGAACTCCATTCCTAATTATATTAAGAGAAAATAGAAAAGACAGTTTATCTGAGACAAAAAATCACTGTGCACCATTTCACTAAAGCAATGCTGGGGGAGGTCACTGGTCTGTTTTCTCCTTAACAGATTTCATCCACAGTTAAGCTTCACCTTTTAATAGTAAAGAGCACCTACAACCAAGAGCATTGAACAAATCATTGAACATGACCAGAGGGCAAAACATGCTGCAGCAACAGTGCCCAACAGTCACACATGGCTGGCAGGCGTGTGACCACACATCAATATATAGCCAAACCCTTCTTGCTATACACTCTCCTCACCTGATTGAGCTCTCAGGATACTCATGATATCACTCTGCAGAAGTTTGGTGTCGGGTTTTCTGTCTGCAGTTTCTAGAGGGGTTGGTGGGGTTCCTTTGTTTGTTTGCTTGAGGTTCGGTTTTGCTGAGATTTTTGTTTGGGTTTTTTCCCCCTCTGAATCAAGCAGGGTAGCTGAAGAGTGTATATATGGCAATAGACTGACCATAAAATAAAGAGATGAGGTTTTATATTTCCCAGTGTTTTCAGCCTATGTTAAGATAGAAAGCAAGATTCTATCATTATTACATTTCTAGGTACACACCAGTGCTTTTACAGACTCCTCACAGTCCATGAGCACAGGGAGCAACACTGTTTTCACCAGTGCCTCCACACTCCAGACTATCCCTGAAACACATGGTGCAAACTGAATATGGAAGACACAGAAACAGATTGTACTAGGGTGACTTTATGATGCTAGTATCCCCAATCGTCTGTTCTGTTTGTGCTGTATATTCAGTTCTGTGTCTTCAAGACTGATTCTAAGAGCAAGGAGAAGTGCAGAGTTTGTTTTGACAAAACTGCCTGACTCCTACACATTCTTCTCTGTGTTCAGCAGAGGCTTGGAGAGACTGCAGAACAGAGATTTTTTTTTCTTTTAGTTTCAGCTATCTAGGGCAGAGAAGTTCCCTGGACTGGTTTTTTCTTCCTTTTTCTTGGAACTGTTTAAACCTGCTCTAGACTGAAAACCCAGGGGAGCACTGGGGCTTGCACCTGCAGCCCACCGGGGCCTGGACCTTGGCATTTTTCAGCAGCGCTGGAGGGACCGGGACTGATAAAAGACAGAGAGAGCCGAGCTACATCCACGGCAAGAACGTTCTCAATTTCCCATCTCACTCCAGAACAACAGGTTTTATTGTTTCATATTATTCATTCTTTACACTTGTATGTACTTTGTTAAGTAAAATAGTTTTTTCCACTTTTCTCCAAAGAGAGGGAGGGGCCATTTGGGTTTGTTTCCTGGAGGGATCCTATTCAGGGGTTTTCTCCCAAATTTGTCCATTGT
>JANEHK010000081.1:854276-867747 GCA_025960845.1 Tachycineta bicolor | reverse complement strand
ACTAAATACTGATGCTTAAAGGGTACTTGACTCACACAAAAGAAGTGGCAAGGGTGGGGAAAGATCACTTAAGTTTGGGGGAAGGGAAAGGCTCAGGGGCACCGGGAGCTGAGGGTGTCTTCTTCCCGCTCTCAGCATCGGAGAAGACGGTCGGGCGACTGCTGACTGTGTGGAGTCCACTGTTGACAGAGGGTCCAGTCCTGGGAATTCTATCATCTGCTGGAGTGCCCAGGAATTCGGAGCTCCTCACCTGCCCTCCTGGAGCTCGGTCAGCCCCTGTCCAACAGTCACAGCTTCTTCAGCACTGCTCACTTTGCCTGCTGGGACATTACCCCACCTGCTGGGGACAACCCACCATTTCCAGTCATCAGCTCCAGAGTTTCCACCATTTCAGCTTGGTGCTCTCGGAGTCCTAAGAGATCAGACTGCCCGGGACTTGTGACACAAAGCCCCTCAGGGTTCTTGGTTTATTATTATTGTTATTGCTGTAGTTGTTGTTGTTTGTTTGTCCTGTTATATTTACTAGTAAAAGACTGTTATTCCTTTCCCCATAGCTCTGACTGAAAGCCTTTTTAATCTTCTAAATTATAATAACACGGAGGGAAGGGATTGGAATACCCTATTCCTAGAGAGGCCCCACCTCTCCCCAGCAGATACCTGTCTTTTTAAACCAAGACATCCCTAAACCAGCACACCAATGAATACCCATTTTTATGGAGCTACTTCTCCACCACACATACCTCCTAATTTCATCACCCACAGAAACTGCAAGTAATGGGGAAAGGATATTTGAGCCATAGTGTACAGTTTGAGCTACACATATAGTTGCACAATGACAGTGATTCAGGCCCGGGAGAAGTAGGAAGAACTTGGAAACGAAAGAACATAACCACTGATTTAGGTCAGTCAGAGAGACTAACAGGATTGTCAGATAAAATAGAAAAAAAAAAAAAAAAGTGAATGGAAAAGATACTAAAATAATTAATGAGCATTTTTTTCTGCAATCGTACCTGTTGCTCCACTCCACATACACTCAAGAAAGTTTTTAACAATCTATTGTCCTGCCAGCTAGTTGCTTTGAAAAGGTTTAATCTGGGACATGTGAAAACAATCCCAATCACAGACAGCAAATCTGAGCTGATGATCAGACCTATTGGCTTTTTTGAAGGGAATGTACTGATTAACAGTGCTGTCCAATGATGTTTCCCAGTTTCTTTCCCTACATTTCGTTCACAGCCAACTGAAAAATAAAATTCCCGTGTTGCTGAGGCACAACTTTGCTCAGGCAAGTTTGCTCACAGCACCAATTTAAAACTTTCCCTCCATCTCAACAAATACTCAATTCAAAAGCAACGAGCTGCACAGAGGAAAAATGTAACAATAAAATTCAGTCAAACAGCCCAAGTTTAAATCTACACTATACTAGCTGCTAGAAATTTTCAAAACAAAATTCCTGTCTTTTTAAGCTCCCTTTCTCCTAAAAGGTCCCTCTCATATACATATTTCTTACACTTCTATTCCACATACATAATGTACCTGGTCTGTCTTACAAAAGAGGCAAAGAGACCAAGAGAGATTCATTTTTATGCATGCAAAAATGTACCAACGCTCTCAAGAACAATACCGACTGCATGACAATACAAGAGTGAAAACTTTATGGTGAGTTTTTACTAGAAAAAACCCTACATAACATGTTTGTCTAAGCATACGTAGTTCCTTAAAGAGAGAAGCCAGCTTTGACAGCTATAACATGTTTTACGAATACAGCAAGGCTCTATATTTTTTCTTTTTATCTTGGCTCATGCAAATAGTTCCATTCAGTTAACAATTTATTCAAAACTGATGAACCTCTGAGGAGTTGCAAGAACCGGAGAGCTTTTTTTCCAGTCTTTCAGTAAAGTGAAAGTGTGATCTCTCTTGGTTCTACAAACAAATCTGGAGGAATAATGGTAAGCAAAATTAATTAGATCTCATCCCTTAACTACAAATTCCTCCCTTGACAAGCAGACATTAGAGGGAAGGCAATTATAATTTCTCTTAGTTGTTCAGTATATATAAGGCAACAAGAACTTTAATAAATAAATAAATAAATAAATAAATAAATCCATCATTCATAGGACTATTCACTGAACCAGCATACACTCTAGGTTAGGAGATACCTTTGGAGGCCATCTTGTCCAAGCCCTTGCACCAGACAAGGCTAATTTTGGAAGAAAGATCAGTTTGCTTCATTACCAGTCCAGGCTGCTTAAGGGCCCCAAAAGCAAAGAAATCTGAGAAACCTCTTCCAGTGCTTAGCTACATACACTATGGGTACTTATTTGCCTTTTACCTAATCAGAATTTTCCTTCAAGAACACATGACTGTTGTCTGCCATTTCCATTAAATGTGTCCAAGATTTATCTACTCTAAATGCCCTCCTTTAGAGAGCTAAAGTCAGGAGTCAGTCCCCTTAGTCCTCTCATCTTCAACCTGAGCCAATCCAACTTCCCCTGCACTTACACCTTTACCCCCAAAACACCTCAGCATTCCTCTGCTGGACTCGTTCGTCTTCATAAATTTTTCTCTTGCACTGGGATGCCCCACACTGGATGCAATTCCCCAGATTCAAGCTCACAGGCACTGGCTAAAAGGGTACCACTGCTTACCTTTACCTTCTGGCTGTACTTTTCCTCATATGGAACACTACCTGGTTGGCCTTAACTGTCTCACAATAATATCCAAGATATTGCAGCAACATCTAACTGAAAAGAGCCTGATAAAAGCTAAAAAGGAAACTTGGGAAAAAATGCAATTCAAAGTGTCATTCACTGTTTTATAACAAAAGAAAAATGAACACTGAGCATATACATTGGAAAAAGAAAAAACTAAGTAATAAAAAAGTTAATTTTCATACTAAGTAATTATATACTTAATCACTATCCAGTATGTCAAGATAATTACAGGTCAAAAATAATTCAACACTCTTTAAACTTAGTGTTTCCCAATTTTTAAAAAAATAATTATTTGGGCAATTAAGATAGCAATTCAGAATCATTCTCTTTGGATTTATTCATTGTGTAGAAAAAAACAAAAGAAAATGTTGTCTTTTTTGTGCTATTTTTCTTCAGTTCATATTAGCTGCACTAGATATATCCAGATCCTCCAAACTGACAGAAGATTAAGCTTTTGAAGAGACTGCCTGAGCAGCCTAAGCAACGGCACAGATGGAACGAGCATGCTGTTGGCCAAACAGGCTTTGCTCCGAAAGGCATCTGGCAACAGAATTGTGGTCTCCATTTATGAGTCTGAGGATCAGCAATGAAACCCTACTGATGAACTGCACAAAAAAGCTGAATATGCTCTTATAAACCCTTAAATCACAGCAAGTATCATGACGCACAAAGTATTTCTGGCAAGGCATTTCCTTATAGACTCTTAGAGAAGACCAAGCCATCTGCTTACTCAAAAATCAATCTTGATGAAATTAAATGAAACAGGATAGTACTGCATAAGATCACAAGAATAGCACTTTGGTGTTGTAGAGCAGTGTTTTGCAAATGGTTGAGCTGAGGATGATGTGACTCAGTATGAAAATTACAAATTTATCACCATCAGCAAGAACCTAAAATCATAATTTAGAGTACTGGCCCAGGAGAAAAATAAGATAAAAAGGAGAACTGGAAAAAACCTTTAAAAATGCTTTTTAGCAAGTGTGAGATAGCAATTCTGCCAGCTTTACAGAAAATATAATCTGGCAAAATAATAAAGCAGTCAGTTTATTTATCTGAAAATCACATGAGTACGTACCAGAGGACTAACTTGGGATTTGATAGAGATACTGTGCCGCATGAGTGATTTTCTGGAATCTCAGCACATCACAGCAAATATGGTTATTCATACTAGAAGCTAGATTTTGCTCATAATGCTTAGAATATTACCTTTGCAATATTGGAGTGTTGTGCTGCAGCAAAATTTGTTCACTAAATCAGATGATTTAGTCTTTCTGAAACAAATGTTTCTAGCCATTTTTTTGTTCTTAGTCACTGTATGAAAATATAACATTTGTATCCCTTAGATGTAAATGATTTTGGACATTTGGGAGGATAACACTGGACTACATGATAGTCGTAAATGCTATTTCCACATTTTGAAAGATCTGTATTCTCTCATTCAACATTTTTTTCATGAAACATGAAGTATCAAGGACTGATTCTGCTCTGAGGCTGCTTCTGGCTGAAAGCCCTACTAAAACAGATATTCTGATTCTCGCCTAATATTGTAAGTGATTTTAACAGACTTGTTTCAGACTAGAGAGATGAGAGACAATATCGGCCGAGCGTCTTTGACAACCTGCACTGTAAAGAAATAAAGAACATACATTGTAATAAAAACCTTTACACATTTTACTATACTGTAAAACATTATAGGAGGATCACTAATTCATACATATCATGTCTTCAACAGTTCTTTAGTTTTCCCCTTCCTAAACTTTTTTTTTTGTTTTCTAGGTTTTGATGTGCCTTTACTTGTGTTTGATTAAAAGTGAAAGCTAGTCAGCTACCAGAGAAATATAGGTTACTGAAAAAACCAAGCAAAAACCCCTCAGTGCAATGAGGGTGCAGCAGTGCTGAATATCATCACTAAGAGATTATTTTTAAAGAAAGGCATACTGATCTTAAAAAACAGTCAAAAAATCCCCCAAAACCCAAGAAAGTAAGGTAGCAGATGGTTTAACCCATAACAGCAGGCTTTGATTTGCTCCAATACTTGGTGTAGTTCAACATACATCCACTTTCCCAGATCTTCAGTCTCCTCTTATTCTCAAGAATCACATTAGTGAGGATACAGACCAGCCTCACCAACACGCCCTGCCTCAGCACAGTCACTGCTCTGCCTCCAGCAGCCAAAGCTGACTGGGGCCCAGGCAGGACAATCATGTATGTGACCTGCTGGAGCTCACCTGGAAGCAGCCCTCAGAGCAGCACTGATGCTGGCCACTAAGCTTCCCACTCTACAGCTGTACATTAACAAAAGGAAAAAAAAAAGTAGAAAGTGAATAAAATACTACATTTTTCCTTCTCAGGATTCAATAGGATTATTGCATTGTGCATCATCACAGAAATCTAGGAACAGTTTGAAATAAAAAATGAAAAACATCAAAAGATGCAGAAGCAACAACACCACACAAATAACACAGAAGTGTTGCTTTTACAGCCTGACACTTTTCTATGGAAACCAGATTTTATGGATTTATGTTTTGGCCATAAACAAAATGCAAATATCAACAGGCTTTTTAATAACCTGATGCTACGTGTGACTGGTTTGTTATGTGATGTACTAATTCTCCTGTAGAGAGTCAGATTGTAAAATCTTACCCTCTAATTGCATTGTTCGGCCTCAATTATTATTGTTATTTATTTACTTGTGCAACAAACATCAACTAAATAGAAACTTGCTGTACTTATAAGACAGTCTGACTTCCCTGCCCCCTCTCCCCTCAGAAAGCTGATGAAGTGAACACTGAGAAGCACTTCAAGAGAAGTGGAGGAAAGACAATTTGGCTTTTCAACTTTTCTGATGGCACAAGAAGGTCCTTTTCTCTAGACCAAAATTTGACCTTCCTCTGGATGAGAGAATGGCAGGAAAAGTGCTTATAAGCACAACCCACCTCTTAGACTCACTTCAAGCTCTTTTAAGATACCTTCCTCAAACACCAATGTCCTTTAGTGGGGATGCAGAACACGTCCAAAACCCAGAGAATACAGATTTTAACAGACAAATGTTCAAGAAACCAACTCACCTCTTTTTCACACTATATAAAGAAAGATGAAAAGTGAAGCAAATTGGAATGATCAAAACTGCAGGAATTATGCATTAGGCATGGAAGCAAATACATCTATCTTCAGCTTTCTAGGAGCCACAGATGCACAGACTGCAGGTCTTGACTAAAAATAAAAACTGAAAAAATAGCAAAGTACTTTAGTAGAAGTGTTGTACATTTTTGTCCAGTCATTTAAGATGTTTACAAAAGGGATAAATGAGTGAAAGATAAAAGCATCTAATATAAATCAGATCACAGGATGTTATAACATTCATTTCATGCCTTACATTGTGAATTTACGTGAAAATATATTTTTAAAATGATTTTACTCAAAGTTCCTTTGGGCTTTGACAGTGCTTCAGCTTAGTATTTTCTAGCAGAGCATGCCGGCAACAGCATACTTGCCTGTTTGTTTTTTGGTTTTTTTTTACACAAGGTATCCATAACATTTTTTTGACATACAACCATTTGCAGCTGATACTCCAAGAACAACTGTCTTGCATCTGTATACTACCCACTTCCAGAAAATAGCACCTGGGGATTTAGAGTACAGAAATTTTTCCCCCGTGGACTAGATTTTGGCATTAAAAAGCAAATGCTGAGCCAGAAGTTTTTTCTCACTAACACAAGCGCTAATTCAACCCTGCAACACCTCAAAACAAACTTAATTCACAGCAGTAGAGCTCAAGGTCACAATCAGATCCTCTATCACCAACTAACTAGCAACCCATTGTTTAAATGTACTCAGCATTCCTATATGTTCAAATGCAGAATGGTGACCTTTTCCAACTCAAAAATACAAATTTGCAGCCAGTCCCACACACAGCCATTTTCATGTCGCTCTCAACTGACAATATGGTGAAAGCATAACCAGCCTTATACTTTCCTTTATTTGACTTATGCTGTTACAGAAGCATCTGCCTCTTACTCTCTATATACGTTAGGAGGAGATTTTTGGTTTACTTTTAAGGAAATAATAGCATAGGTATTTTTGTAAAGCATGTGTACAGCTGCTAGTTCAAAGTCATGTAACTAAACATAGTTTCTACATTTTTCAGCATAGTTGTCTTAGTCAAGCGTGTGTTCAAACCAATTTCAAATCAGTGTTTAAAGAAAGACTAATTATTAATATAATTGTCATGTAAGTGTCATTTGTCTATAAGAATGTATTTTAAGCACCATGCCTGCTACAACTATTGCTGTGGTTACCTGTGCAGAATTCCCTACACACATAAATCAATGAGATGTCACTTAGAGCTGGCACAGAAGAAACAAGAGAGCCCACATATGCAAACACACAAGATTATATGAAATATGTGGTGGTAGTAGAATCACCTCTAAGCAGAGAAGAACACTTTCTCTGTAAGAGGTCTTTGTTAGTAATTTTATTACAAAATATTTACCTGAGCTCTTTCATGTTTTCATCTTGCACAAGAAACTTCAAAAGAGCTCAAGCCTACTATAAAGATGGGACAGAGGCCCTATCATACAACAACTCCAAAGGCAGAGCCATATTGAAAATGAAGAATAGATTATTTCCCCTATGTCAGTAAAAACTATTCCTCCTTTGCAATTTCAATATATTTAATTTGGGGCTAAATAAAATACTGTGTCTCATTCCTTTGGTTCATACAAGAAAGACTCATTCCAGAGAGCCAGCATCCTTCCAGTGGTTGCCCAGCATAAGGAGGCTGAGAAACATGAGGAAGAACACTGCACTGCACAGACACCAGCACTCCCTTCTCAGATCCCATCCAGACTTGGACTCAAACCCAGCCCCCTCCTCCTTTCTTTTATTTTTATTTTTATTTTATTTTTATTTTATTAATTTCTTTTATTAAATTACAGCAAAATGCTGTAATTTCCAGCTTCGAAGGCTTTCCTGGGGTCAGCAGGGGACAGACTCTTTCCTATTGTAAATATTGTGAAAACATACTAAACATGCAATCAGAGGAGAGGTAAAAAAGGTAGGAAGAGAGATGGAAGGGCAGACTGGAAGTAGCAGCATGCTCACTCACAGAACAGTAATCTTGACTCCAGCTTGATGCTTACTGACCTTATAAATAATTTTTCTAACCATTTTAGGCACTTTTATTTCCAAGTAGTACTGCAGGACTGAAATCTTCAGCCCAGCGCTGCAAATCCCATTACTAAAATCATGGCACAGCACCGCTGCACAAACATTAATAAGGCTAATGCAATCACATAGCTCAATTTCTGAAAATCATTCACAGTAAAAATTTCCATTTAAAAAGTTCAAAGGGTTAAATAAGAAATATGTAACATGTCAGAGCCAAAGACACAATAAATACCATACATACCTATCTTACTACCAGTCCTCACTACAGACCCAGAGTGTCACATAGGCACACAAATGTCAACAGACCACTTCAGGAAAGAAATAAGCAGCAACAGTGTATTCTAAATTCTTGCTACCTGAGTTAAAAAGTACCATTATTTTTGCTCAGTTTCACAGTGGATCAGATGCCTGGGGATGCTGAAGCCTATCACAGGCTCCGGCTTTCTCTGGTGTCTCCCAGGGCCAGTTATTCTCACATCCTTCACACTCCTTTGCCTTAAGCCTGGAGGGAGGCATTATTCCTTATAAACAGTCATGCGGTTACCCAGCTTAGTAACCATTCCAAATACAACAAAGTCATTCTGTCCTTCACTGGTTCCGTGTCAGGTGTAAATCCCTACAAGATAATGCTCAGAGCCTGTCCTAGGTTACAATGTAAGATGTGCCCAAAGTATGTATTCTATCACCATCTACCACCATGAGCTGTTGAAACTAGGCTGGGCAGTGTTTCCCTTGCCCCCTCCCTCAGGACTATCTTCTGTTAATGGCCCATCAATGCCCTGCTGCATGACTCATAGATAACTCCCTCCCGGAGCTATCTCTGTTTAATGGGCAATCAAGGACCCATTATAAGACTGATAAAATTATATCAGCCCATTGTGAGATGCTCCACCCAGGGGGAAGAGCCAAGCATTCCCACCTGGATATAATCTGGGATTTGGGACAGCACAGGCAGCCTTACCCATTGGATTTCCAGAGGACAAGAGCTACTAAACCTTTCTACGGGGACACTGCTTCAACAAGACTACTTCATCTGGACTACTACCATGGTTTCACGTTGTATTCTGACTCTGTCAGTGATCTTTTGTACTATTGCATGTGTTTTATTTTATTTTACCTTGTTTTTTTCTCTCCTATTAAATTGTTTTTTCTGACTTGGAGTCTCTTGCTGGTTTTGCCTTCAAGCCAGCACAGAGCCCTATTTCTGCCTGTTAGTATTAGAGTCCAAGGGAAAAAAAAAAAAACAAAACATCAAAGTCTTGTTTCCTATTTTTTGTTCTTCTGCATGTTTGCTTTTTAAGCACACATCAAATTCTTTGATACTGATCTGTGAACAATGAAAAGAAAAAAGAATGCTGCTTCTACTACCTGTATTTATGAGGAAAACAATCCTCAACAAAATGTTTTAGATCACTTTATCACTTCAGAGGACTTTACAAGAAATAGTACATTTGCAAAGAGTGGCTTCCATTCCAATGCCATTGATTTCACACACAGCAGAAAGGTGGACATGAAGTAATTTCAGTCACAAAATAGAGGGATGATTTTCAAAAACCATTTATCTGCCAAAAACTGCCTTCTAAAAGGAAAAGCCAAATGTGTCTGTATTGACACATTGGAAGATTATTAAAATATTTTCTAATAAGTTTCAAATTAGAAGTTCAGAGCCATAAATGATGATGGTTTGTTTTTCTTATCTGAATAGGCTGCCAGGCCCTTACCAAAGGCTTCTAGATGAGTAAAGCACCAGTGGCCCAGGCACAATGTGATTATATAAAAAATATATATTTCATTTACGTAGTCTTGTGTCACGATTCATAACCTTTCATAACCTTGTGTCACCTTCATAACCTTTACAAGGGCAATGCTTACTGACTCAAGCAAGGCCACCACTTCAAAGCCCCCCAAAATGTATCCAGAAATAGCATTTGATACTCACCATAGCAAAACCAGGCAGATGTGCAGGTTCACATCATCCACAGCAAATGCTATAATCCCCTCCTCCACAATCTAGGAACAAGGCTGCAGATGACATTTCGCATAGTCCCTCTGAACTTCAAGAAACGTTGCCCTCCCTTGTCAAAACCGAACTGTTCAAGTAAATACCACAGGGCACTGCTGTAGCCATGCCTGCCTGCATCTTGCACCAATGCCAGAAAGAGGAACCAAGCTAATTACAATGACTTATTAAACAGAAGGTGACAGCCTAACCGCTGAACACTGGGAACAAGGAGCAATCAGGGTGGAAGCAACAGCATTTTAGGAGACTGCCTAGCTGATAGTTGCATATCAGCAACTTTCTACTGGAGAAACACGTCTCCTTCAAGTCTTTGGCCTCTATTTCCTTCCTGCTGTAGTCACAGGTTCAAACAGGAAAAACATCCTCCCTAGGAGGAAAGCACCTTTTACAAGCATCCCCCCTCTCTTCCTCCTCCAACTATAAAAACAATATAGCAACAAAAGCATCACAGTTCCTGCTCAGCTATCATCTCTGGTGTAGGTGCACTTCCCATAACCTTAAATCACAGAAAACAAAAGGGAACAAAAGGCTCCTCTTCCAGAGCTCTTCCTCTCATCCTGCTTTCCTGAACCCACAGAAAGTCAACATCACCAGAGATGGCCAGAAGCTGCCATCTCCTGCATATCAGAAGAAAACCAGACCTGCCTTTCAGTGAGTACCAACCTCCCACTTCTAGGACTGTCATAAGGGTGTGCTAGCTATTTTTTGGTTTATAGCTATTGTTGGTTTTAAACAGCGACTATGACACTAATCCCATTTTTAGGACTGGGAAGAACCTCCTGAATCTCAAGACATGGAAGATACTTCCGCATTCTCTGAAGAAGTTTGAGGGCAGTTTGCAAAGTCTCAGGTTATACTGTACTAAAGATGTCAAGTGCTGAGTGTAAAGAGCATTTAAAGACAGTTTCCTGACAAATACGGTGTAGCAGCCACCAAAAACAAATACCCATAAGAGAATGTCTGGTATAGCAAAGATGTAAATTTCTCTTTCATCTTTATTTTATCAGATTTGATTGGGAGCCAAATGGGACTCCTGATAAAATCTGGAGCCAGCTCTTCAAAGAGGTGGATACCAGTGAGGGGCGGGACAACAGAGTGACTGGCAAACATTTCCCCAGTTTGAGTTGCATCTGCATTTCCATCCATCCATCTGCATCTGTAACCACCTGCAGCTCAGAAAGCAGCTGCTTTAGGATTGGCTATCCTTGGCTACACTAGGATAACCTTTGTTGTTAAGGAATCTGAGCTGCATAACCAGGAGGGAACATGTAATTTTTTTGTTTGATTGTTATGAAAAGCTAAAAATCTACTAATTCAAATGCTTTCAGCTGGACATTTCTCCTCTCTAGTCTCCTGACTCCTAACACTTCCTAATTCAACTGTGTTTGTAGACAGGCCCTTATTATGTGCCATTGCAAGCTACAAAGGAAATCATTCTAACTCATCCCAAAAAGCCTGGAAGTACCACTGAATTAAGAAGTATTTGGGAAATCATAAAAGAGCAGAAAATCTTCATAAATTTTTAGATACATTTAGCAAACTTTTAAAGTCAGATACATTCTAGTTCCTTCTTTTTTACTTACTGTGTCAAGAAGATGCAAAGTAGAATTCTCAGATGTATACACAAAAAAATAAAACTATTACCCTATTTTTAATTCAAGGCATTGAGTATACATTTTGAACAGAAGGCTCTTTAAACCAAAAGAAGCATTTTATTTTATTTTATTAGCTACATGGTAGCTACATACTCCTTCATAGAGTAAGACATTCTCATGAAAGAGATGAGTAAAATTTACTATGTATATTTTCTCACAAGTTGTATTGTTTACTACACTCCTCAAACAAAATCAGCAAATATCAGCACTCATAGTCATATGTTTATAAAGAAAAAAAATAGTATACTCCTATTCAAGGTCAAGAAACATTAGCCCCAGACTTTTATTCCCAGCAGGAGAGAAGAAAAATGCAGCATGTGTTAATCAGATTGTAAGCATCTCCCCATTATCAAAATATCAGTGCTGGCAGAGATGTCTCTTAACTAAGTTTGCAATAATTCAGAGGGAGTATTAGACTTGATCAGTTTTCATTTTGTTTGTTTCACTGAAACAGCATAAAATGAAGGTACAAAAGCCAACAGTTTTATCTTTATACAACCCATGGCCTCTGATTAGATCTTAAAATCTGAGTCAGAAGGAGAGCACAGGAAGAATACCCTCCTCTTGATTAATTTTTAATATCAATTGAAGGTTTAAAGGTCTATATTATTTTTGCTTCAATATATTTCTCTATTATCATCAAAACCAGATTCAGTGAACAGAAAAATTTTGCACACACCCCCCCCCCCCCCCCCCAGTAATTTTCAGACATTGCCAAGTGGATGTACAGTTATACATAGGCTAAAGCTCTCTTTTTCAAGGTTTCCTAAAAAGGTTACCAGCTAAATAAATTCTCTTACATAAGGTGTGCTCCTTGCCAGAAACTCACAAAATACACTGACTGTGGATGAGAATAGAGTTTAAGGAGAGTAAAGTCAACATAACCTTCTCTTCCTAAAGTCTGGGAAAACAGAATGACTTCACAGCCTGCTTCAGAGCTAATCCTAGTTTGGACTTTTTCATACCAATCAGAGGGAAAAAGAAACTAAGTAAATTCTGAAGTGAAGAAAACCTCAGAACCAAACAGCCCAGTCCTATTCCAAGGAGCCCAAGATTTTGGTGCCTCTTCTGAAGACACATTCAATGCCACAGGCAGCAGAAGACGCCTGCTTCTGAGAGCAAATTTGCATATTCTCTTGCAGACTTTGCGTACAAATACAAGCTATATTTTTGCATGCATACACAGCGGTAGGGGCCACCTAGCAATAGTGACCATTAAACCATTAACAAATAGCACACGCTCTTCTTGCAGTAACATCATTCTTTAAAGACATTTAAGGAGTGGTTTAGAACAGTAGTACAGTAACAGAGAAATCAAGATCTAGATCTGGATTAAACTTGATGACCAAAACATTATGCTCAGGTGAAAGGTCACCAGTCAAAACTAAAGATCTTATCTCCCTAGTGTGAAGTAAAGGAGATGAAAATACATGACAAAACTGCTGCCTCCACTGAGGCGCAGCGACCTGGTTCCAGGAACGACACGGCAGCCACAGCCAGGCTGCTCAGGCCACCAGCTTCACAGACACCAGTGTGGTGGACGGCTAACGGCGTTTATTAACTGGTTACATAGGTTTATAAAACTTCTGTTTGCTACATCACTTCCGTCTGCTTGCATTACAAGCTACGTGTTGCTTAGCTTATCAAGGACACTAAAGAATTAAGTGTTGAGGGAGGGGTTCTGTCTACCCGTACAACACGATATCTTCCAACCACCTATCCCTAATCTCCCACACCAAACGTAGTTATTTCTCCTCACTGCTCCCGGTGTATCATGGAAAACCAGCTAATCATCCATCAGTACTGATAATGTGC
The DNA here is from genome assembly GCA_025960845.1 of Tachycineta bicolor. Taxonomy (NCBI): domain Eukaryota; kingdom Metazoa; phylum Chordata; class Aves; order Passeriformes; family Hirundinidae; genus Tachycineta; species Tachycineta bicolor. The sequence goes on along the minus strand of JANEHK010000081.1, from coordinate 854,374 downwards.
TTTCTTTTATTCCCAAACTCTACCAAAGAAGGGTCCTTTGTTCCAAGCATACGCCAAACAAGTTGGTAAGATCCTTTGTTATCCAGTACAAAATCAGA
>JANEHK010000081.1:817935-853876 GCA_025960845.1 Tachycineta bicolor | reverse complement strand
ACTCTACTACATTCTTCCTAACTACTTGTATGCACTCACCATTGTAATGGTTTTAATTCAATCAAACCAGGCAGAAAACACTAATTAATGTAGGAGTTTTATTATTAATTTTTTGTGGGAAGGAGAGATTAGGAGAAAAAAAAAAAAAAAAAAAAAAAAAACCAGAGCAGGTTTAAGCTTAAAAAATGAACAAAAATAGTTTTATTAACATATATTCAAAGAATGAGGAAAGAAAAAAATGAGAAAAAGGAAATTTAACTAAAACAGAATGAAACTTTAAAACATGCTTCTTTCCTCTTACAAACTATTAACTCTCTTATTGAACAACATAGAAAGATACAACTTGAGATTTTCAGTCAGTTTCACTATTTAGACATAATTACTCATTACTTTTTAGGAGAAGAGTCTCTCTGAGGTCTTTTTTATGAAGATGTTTGCCACAAGACAAAATAGTCCAGTGCTCCCAATGTCACACATCTGCTGCCAGCTGGAGTTTTTGCAGACTGTGATGTTCTATCAGCAAAGCTTCTCAGTGTATCTGGGGTATTATTTATAAATACTTCTTCTAGTCTAAAATCATCTTTGTCTCAAAGGCTGAGACTTCTTTTTTAACCCAAGAGCAGGGGCTTCAAAGTTCCCAAATAAATCTCAATTATATCAGTCCTTAATTTTGATTAGAATAGCATTCTACCCGAATAATACTAAGATGCTGCAAAGAACAGTTCATTTCTTCACAATTTACCTTAGAAAAGTCCAGTTAAAAATGTCCACTTCTTCAATCCTATTCCAGTATTATTAGTTCTTTCACTTCTAATCAAACTCACTTCATGCAGTGTCTATTTCTATGTACCTTCTGGTTTTTTTTTGTTTTTTTTTTTTCTTCTTTCTCTCAAGGAAGAATCGTGCTTTAAAAGTTCCATGTTGCTAAGAAAGGGTTGCATCCGCCCGGGCTTGCAAGAGCCACGTGCACGCACCGGGCTGTAGGGCTGAAGAAAAATGCAAGGTCATGCTGATGGAGGAAGCTGGTAGATGTCTTTTTTTCCACCCCTCAGTCTCATCCAGGGCAGTCCAGCTCAGAGCTACTACAAAGCTGTAAAAGGGCTTCACCCGGGCTGCTCCCATGTGAGCAGCAGCCCTCAGAGGCTCAGCCGGGCCCAGCTCAGCCACCCAGAGGGCAGAGGGGCCCGATCTGATCTTTCCCCCAGTGCTGCATGCGGGCAGCAGTTTTCAGAGGTCCGGCCGGGCCCGGCCTGGCCCAACCACAATGTTACCTCACAGCAAATGGCCGAAGAGAGAGCAAGACTGATCTCCCGCAGTTAGTTTTTAAATGTCCCCTCTTAAGTCGCATCGACATTTCCCATTGGTCAACTTAGCTGCCAATATCCTGGCTAGCTCTTTGATAGGTCCTTGTTCTCCTCCCCAAACCACTCAACGGTTAGGGCAGGGAAAAAAAGTATCTCACACTTTCTATAACTAGAAAACAAAATTGTGCCAACACATGATAACCATTAACAGAGAAAACTTCCCATTATTCTCATATAACTTCAAATTCAGACAAAAATAAAATGCTATAAATAAACAACTATGATTTGAAGCTTGAAGATTCATGATGGGACCTATACAAACTGAAGGGGTAGCTATATAACCATACATGGAAAGTACGCTGTTATCCTTTGCAGATTAGCCACCAAGGAGCGCAGCATATTTCACTTCTGCTTTACATTCTGCTTACCCATATGATTTACACATATGATAGCCATTCATTCTTTTAATGCCTTTTATAAAAGCCTAACCTAAGAATATTAAACCCTACATGAACCATGATGTAGTTATTCATTATGTACTTTAATGCAGTGCGTACCGGAGCAGTCAGATAAATGAGTCTACAATCGTTTTTGTACATTTTAAGTATAGCCTTATCTTCTCATTTGCTGGCTTCCTTGATAGGAACTTTTAACATGCAGAGTACACAGTATCTTAAATACCATATCTGTGAGAGGTGAGAGCTTACATTCACCAGCTGAAAATCAACAGGAACATCATTACTTTACAAAATGGGACAAAATATTACACAATTTTTGAAAAGTCAGTGTTACTCTTCCCTCTTGGAAGAAAAGAAAAAAAAATTTTTGGACCTCACAGTCTTAAATGGAAACATTCCTGAATTTCTTGCCAAGAATTTGCCTCCCCCAACCATTAGTAAATGGTATGCTATGCAGTTTTCTTTAGTTATTTCCTGATAGCATGTTGTTTCTCCTCACCAAGAACGTTATTGTACTTAGTAAGCATAATTTCCAGCAGAGGACTGAGACACTACACCATACCAAACAACTCCTAGCAAGGCACTTTCCAATCCTTCCACACTGAACAATGGCAATGTAATACAGTGGCAAGGATTTGGCTTGGCTGTCAAAGCAAAATGCTGCAAGGACTTATCCTCAGAGTTCAGCAATGTCAAGATTAAGCACATAAATCTTTGATGTACCTTCATTAACTAAAACTTACCACTTCATTTACAAGCTACCTTCAAGGCAAATGTGAGACTGTCCATTTACAGAGCCAATCCTTGTGCTTGTGGCTCAGAACAATCCACAGAAGCCTAGCTTGATGAGGAAAGCAATATAAATCTCTGCTCAAAAACTATGCAGGGCTTCCTATATCAAGGAGGTTAACACATTGGTTTCTAAATAAATCTCCTAATTATTAAGTGGTGTTCATACAGCTCTGTAAGACATTTTAAAAGTAATTAACATTCTAGGATATCAGGTCTCCTTTTGGAAAAGACTATTTTCTCTGAGTTCAGAACACAAATGGATTAGTTCATGCACAAATTGGATGCACTACTCACTGACAGAGTAGAGATTCCATTTCAAATCAATCTTACATTACTGATAGTGACAATACTGTCAGAATAACAGAACTCTGTTAAAACATAATACGCAATAGATATACACCTAACATTTCATAAATCATGAATATATCATTCAACAATCTTGCAAAACAAAATTGGAAGAAAATGCTACTATCACATATCAAGGCCACCAAGCCCTTAGTGATACAGAAGAAATTATCTTCAGGTAACTAAGCTGGGAACATAGTCCCTCCAAAAATGTTCCCTCGTCTTTGGTCTTTGAGCACTCTTCTATACTGACAAGAAGATTAGAACCATACCTGGAGGTCACCTGGAAGCACAAATTAGTACTTACACACAGGATTTTCAATTAAGCAATATTCTTACTGACAAAGGAATGATGCTTTAATAGTAGAAACTGTTTCCACTGAGAAATTTGTTGTAATGTCAGGTAAAATAAAGGTTTTACTGCTAAAGTGCTAAGAGTACTCAAGAGAGGATAGAAAATTGTGGATTTATGTGGAATAAGAAACACAGATGGAAATCACTTTTAACTTGTTTATCCATGAATCCAACTCAATTACACTCTCTTAAAATACATTTTTCACTATCAAATATTAAACAAAATTTCACAGAATATTTAAAACCAGCCTCTCACTGTGACACAAGAAACACATTTGATTTACAAATGTTAATGTAATTATGCAAACGTTAAAACTTTCATAATGTCCTGCAAATAGTTCCAACCTTTTGGGAGTTTCATCTACTCAGTTTATTTTAAAATAAGCTTTTTCATCTCTTGATTGATTTTCTTCTGTCCCACCTCACCTCCAGGAGGCAGCAAGCAGGAATTGGGCTCATCTTTCCTGCTAGCCAAGCACACTTCTGACAGCAGAGTGCAGCTGTAAGGATTACAGTCAGGAAAAGCCTTCAGTCAGAAAAAAAAAAAAAATAAAATAAAATAAAATAAAATAAAATAAAATAAAAAAATAAAAAAAAAAAAGGCAGGAGGAGAAGCCAGAAAACCAGGCTGGTCTCCTAATCATTTGTTCAGATTCCTGATACTCTGATGAAGATGCAGAGAGTAGAGTCACCAACATTTCTGACAACCTGGGCATCCACCCAACACACCCAATGCATTGGGTTGCATGGTTGAAGCCCAGCCGCAAAGTTTGAGACAGACTATTTCTAAGAGCATTCTTCATGCTGTCACTCACCATCAGTTCTCAACAATAAATCAAGAATACAAGTCATAATTACATTCTCTGCTACTTAATGAAGCAGCCACATGCCACTTCCTTCCCTTCCCACCAACTGTGAAACTTAAAGGCTCAAGAGAAACATGCTTACCTCAAAAAGGTAATTTTTTGTCTTATTCTGCAACAACATGACCACCATTAAGCTCAAGTGCACTCTTCATGCTACAAGCTTCCTTCACTACAGAACATGAGCACTTAAATGACTTTGCCCATCTCCATTTATCCTGCACTGCACATCCTTGCCCTGTCTTTCCAAAGAGAAAAAGCAGAGGCCTCACCACAAAACCCATTCTCTCATTAGATCTTTGCTCTGCAGGAGAGAATAATGCTTTTGTCTAATAAGATATACAAGGCCACTGTCTTCACAAGAAACTGTTTTCATAAAAAAGAACAAAGAACACATGGCCATAGGGCACCCTGCAATAATTCTCTTATAGGGAGCCATTTCACAGCATACTCAGAGAATGCTGGAGCAACTGTACATTCACCTAAGCCATCAAAATCACCCTGTTTCCATTTCACTGTCAACAATGATTTATGGTAAGACGTCTTATCTGAATGGATAATCAAATTGCTTTAGGAGCCTCAGTTTTACATTATCATACACCATTCTACAAGCACAATGGCAAAACAGATATTATCTAACTGGTAGAAGGATTCCCAAATCCTCTGAAGAGAGACTGTCTGTTACCCACAAAATTAAGTAGGCCATGCAATTGCACAGCAATGAAGTGGAAACAAAAAGATCACATTAACAGAAGAGATTGGCTAAATTACTAACCAAGAATATTAGACATGGAGGCACAGTTTTAAAAACATTACTGGAGGCAACAGTATCACAATGCAGAAATGCAGGCACATGGCTTGGCAATACTTGAGAATATCTCTGTGCTACCAGTAGTATTCAGTTTTTCGTGGAGGGATCAGACCAAAGGCAATTGAAATTCAGGAAACCAATATACTGCAGGTAAAGTGTTATGACTGCTTAAAATGAAACAGTGCTCAGATGTATGTATTCAAAGCATTTACGCTTTCTTTTAGCTTAGCCAACATATCTTTTAAATAGCAATGATGATATCTTTAAAAATTATTAAATTATCTCAGAATTGTTTAAAAAAATGCCACTGGAAGCACGTTAGATAACATTACAAGCACACCGACATAGCTACTCCCAGCTTTGATACCACGTATCAAACCAAGTGATTGCAAAAGCAGCTGTGGACTAAGAACAGCATTAAACTTCTAAAGTCAATTTTCTATATGCACAAACACATGTACAGTAGCATACTGGAACTGCATCTGCACAGAACAAACCAGCCAGTTCAGTAACATCATCCTTGAAAATGGTGTGTGCATTTTTAATTGTTATTTTTTCCTCAGGCCATCTATCTATGCTGCAGGATAAATAAAAATCAAGCACACCCAAAAGGCAGTAAGTGCAAGTCACACTGTATTTCAACTCATCTGAAGATGTGTGTTCACTTGGATTTTATTTCTCTTTTGAATAGTAATTCAGTGACAATTCTTTCTTTTCCATGCAGCATTACTGAGACTTGTAGCTGTTGTGATAACATATGCCTTAGAAACAGCTGTATCTCAGGCAAAGAGGCTTCCTAATAACTCACTTCACAATGTCTGATTGTTCTGAGGCAATTTGATTTCTGCTGCCGTGGTGGAAGAGATATGCCAGGCTTCTTAAACTGTTTAGAGTACACCAAGATAGAGGAGATATAAGCATACAACTGAAAACTCTCAAAATGGGAACCTTGTCAATTAAGAACAAACTGTTACAGGAAATAAGCAGCTGCTAACCACTTCCATAGGCTGGAAACAAAAATTACATTGTCTCAGAGAGCTCCACAAGCACTTTCCACCTTATCCCATCACCATAAAAATATCTGTGCTGCTGTTTCAGATTTAATGTATTGTTTCCAGTCAGTCTTGAACTCTGTCATTTACAAATACTTAACTTTCAGAATGATACTGTGAGACACAAACTCCTTTTTCATTTTAACTCAATACTCAGCTTCTTATTCTGCTACCTGAAATAAAAAGCAAAGCAAGACAACTTTAGAGCTTATTTGGCACTACTTATTCTCTAATTTCCCTACCCCCCCTTTTTTTCCTCATCTGGCAAGCATCTCAAAATTTAGCATGCAAGTTACAAGGGCTCAACTCAATTCCTAGATTAGATTGTTAACCCTAGATATATGAAGCATTTTCAATCCAGGCTCCAGTATGAAGGATGTGAGCAACTCACAAGGTTTTTGTCCCTAAACCTTGAAGATTTCAAGAAATGCAGGGTCAAATCTGAAAAAACAGAGTTTTATCCTTCTGTCAAAAGGCCAATGTCCCTCATCCATCCAACCCACTATCCTTCATGTATCTACTTTCTCTGGGCCAGTGCCAGATGGTCTCAGAATGCTCCTAGGGAGGCTGAGAAAGGGACGGGAAAGGCCAGAATTGGTGAAAAAAAGCTTTGTAAGAAGTATACCCACTACCTTCAGCTGACTATAGAGTGGTATCACTGAATAATTGCAGCAAAAGGTTTTCTGGGTCTGCTACAATCATGTAAATTCAGTTCAAAATGATTCACAAAGGAGATACTAAATAAGTGCTGACAGCCTTGTTGGCTAGAATTCATCCAAGCATCTTTCTCCCAATCTTAGAAGTACAATAATTGCTGACACCTCTGGTATTTCCCCATGAAAAACAAATTAGTCTTTAATGAAATAAGCAGTCTCATTCCAGCAGAGAGGCAGATTCAGCCCTGCTTAATATTCCACAGCCAGTACCAAGCAGCTCTTGGAATCCAGGGTAGTCTGTCAGATGAAGCATCCCCAGTAGTTGGTAGGCATTTTTCTGCCTCCTGCTCCATGTCAGGGATGCCAGGCATGTGAGGAATGCACACGTTCCATCGTGACAAGGCCACCTGTGCAACACCAGAAAGTGGGCTATCAGCAACCAATGGGATTGCACTTACTAATGTATCCAGAGAGTCCTGAGTCTCATGGCTGAGATTTTTTTTAATCACTGCAACTTCATTCTGAATTTCTGATTCTCAAGTCCATCAACAAACATAGCAAACTATTAATTAGGATACAGTATCATCATTTGAGAGAAATTAAATGAGACTAAAACTACAACAGGTGTATACAGGCAGGCTGCAGTAATCTATCTTGGAAATCCACATTTCAGTTGATTTCTGATGAAAGCATATCCTGCTTCACTTCTGCGTCTTCCAGACTCTAAAGACAGAAATCAAGGACACTTTTTTTTTTTTTCTTAAGAGGCATAGATTACAAAAGGAGGGACTTTCACATTCTAGCCTTCAGCTACTAAAACTGGATTGAATTTTTGAGCTGCATTAGATGTGATAAGTTAATTTCACAGAGTGAGGGCTTGCATTAGAAGTCATTAAGATTTTTTAACAAAAGATCAGGTGGTGATACCACTTCACATGCATGCTTTACTCCTTCCACTTTTTTTTTAGTGTTAGGCAAGGCTCTTTCTCCTTCCTAGTAGCTAAATCTAGAGCATAATAAAGGACTCTATACTTAATTTGTCTTCTAGTAAGGCAGTGCATTCCTGAACAACTTCTGGGTGCATTTTTTTAGAACAAAGAAGTCACAATACTTTAACAGATAATGCAACACTTCACATTTTTATACAGAACTTTGAAAACATACCATGGTGCTTGCAGTAGCAGCAACATAAAAACAGAATCACAGAAAAACAGTCTCCCAAGTGAGACCACAGTGGGAAAGCACGTATTCCTAGAGGAGAATGGTGTTCTATCACATTTCCAAACAGCTTTGTAAAACAAAGCCAGGCAGAATTAGCTGTTATCCAAACACTACTTACTTGCAGAGCACTGTGTATTTCTCATTCAGAGTGCTGCTCCAAGGGGCAGAGAGGTCCCTGGTCTGACAATAGCCTGCTACCAGGTGAAAATAATTAAGGAAGCAAGCTCTCCTCCACTCTGCAAATAATTTCCTAGCAATCCCCACTAAAGCTCATGCTAGGACCTAATTTAACCACTTCACTTGCATAATGTCTTTGTTTTCCTGCATGCCAGGAAAAGACAACTCTATGAACTCTCCTTGTTTCTACAGAACACTTTGATTTCTTTGTCATAGTTGCAGCTGTTTTTAAAAATCATTCTGCCTTCTTCCTGCATCTGAAAGCTGAAATAAGGAACATCTTTTTTTGTTGTGAGTCACCCTAACTCTGTTTACTAGCAGCGTATTAATTTACAGCAGCTAAAAATTTAGCTCAGATATAACAGCAGTGTATTTTATTGGTTTATTTAATTATTTTTAAACATAAATAACAGGGGAAAGAAAGGAGGATAAAAGATGCCACTGATTTTGTGATTATATATTTCTAATAATCCTGCTGAAAAACGGCTGATATTTGTGTGCACAGCAGATCAATAATAATGGTAGTCTCTCTCTACCTTATCACCTTTTATGTGATAGTTTTCTCATGAAGTATTACAGGCAAAGAAAGATTTTTAAAACAAAGGTTAACATATATTCTGCATATTTTATCAACTCTATTTGGTCATCTTCAATATCTTTGCCCTCCAAAGCAAGAAACCAGTACCCACTCCTTATCAACCAAAATTATTTCTAAAGGCTATTAATAAACAATCATACTCAAGTTAAAGAACAGAATCCTCTCATGCATGTAGGAGAAATAAACATTTTAAAACATATGACTTGAAATACTAAACCATTATGAATAGAGACAGAGAAGGGGAGAAGTCTCTCTGGTAATGAAATTTATTAAGCCTACTCAAGCTGAACATCTCTACTCCCTCTGAGGAATATGCTTGCCCCCATAACAACTTTAAAATAGGCCTAAATATTTTAAGAAGATGAAGTTAGGCAAAAATAAATCTTGCTCATACTGCTAAGATGACATCAGGCTCAAGTTTTTAAATCAGAAATGGGTTACACAGCAAGAGCTATCCTATCAGTATCAGACACCACTGAGGACACACACACACAAGAATACACATAGCAGAAAAAAGCAAAATTCAAACTGCCTCCAGTTATTTTTCCTCTTTATTCAATAAAAAAGGTATCACCATGTTTGCCAACATCAAAAGTAAGGAAGAATATCGCTTCCTATCTCTTTCTCGGAAACAGCTAAGGGAAGAGGATGAGGATGAGGATGGAGTATCATGGTCTCAGCTGCAGACTGGTCACTCCTGAGTCTTTCATTGACATCCTGAATTTGAAGAGGAAGGAAAAGTCATCAGTACCTGAGTTAACATCACTTTACCATAAGCATAGATAGCCAGTGCATGTAATAAAACTCTTAAGTCCAATGCCCTTAAACACGCAAAGGTAACTGCAACAGAAAGAGCAATCTCAGCCTCTCTATCTTATTTCCTAAGTAGACCAAAGGAAAAAAGAAAGGCGTAAAAATAACACTTCTCACTACGAAGAGAGTAAGTAGGAACAAGGCAGTTATGAATGGGACATGGGTAACAGCTCCTCTTCTCAGTGATGACTTACAACACCAAAGGAGTTGTAAAAAGCAGCAGCAGGACACAGCAGGGAAAACTCCAACACACTTAATCCGCAATAAAGAGAGCCCAGCTTAGAGTCTGGAGCTTTTTACATCACTAGAGGGGCAGAGAGTACCTAATTACTTGCTGTAATTACCAAAATCCATTAAATAGGGAGTCTGCTCCTCTGTCACCTTGAGAAACAGAAGTTAGGAGGGTTTTTCAGGGAGGAAGGAGGTATAAAAATGTATTTTAGTCCCATCAAAAAAATTAGTAAGAGTCCTTGGACTTTACATCATCCTCAACAACTGAACATCCTTGTTCTGAAAATATGAAACTTCTGAAAAACTGTCAACCCCATAATATAATCATTGCTTTACTTCCTTGGAAACAAAGGAAAGTTTTATTGGAAAGAGATTTAAAGTGCAGTGTGCACATTCCTCTCCAGACTGCAACCTTTTCTAATAGACTCTAGTTACAATACACCTGCTAACTATCTCTTCTAGAAGGGATTTGTAAGGCCAAACAGGTCATACACAATTTTAGAGCTTGCAACCCCACTCGATTAAAAGTACATTACTCAGAAAAGAGGAGTTAACTGGAGGAGAGTTAAAAGAGGAGATGTTCAGGAAAGAAACTCCAAAGAGGATGAGAAAAAGTATTTAAATAGAAGGAGAATTTGATGAAAAGCAGAAACTAAGTAAATGAATCTATGACTTCTGCTTACACACATCTGCTGGGGAAAATTCCACTCTGAAGCACAAAATAGGCATTCTCCATCTGTGCATTGGACTGATGCTGGTTTAAAGCTGACAGTCTGCTTAGCCTGTTGTCTTGACAGGTAAAACAAATAAATGAATAAACTATTAACAGGTTACTGCAATAACTAAGCAGATCTTCTCAGGCTTTGCACTGCTCAGAGATCCAAAATTAAAACCACTCCAAAGAAAATTGAGTAAATATCAAAACCAGAAAAAACCTGGAAAAGAGGAAAAAAAATTATATTGGCTTTAAAGCACCTGCCAATAGGACTGCCTGCATTACAGCCAGCAGTGCCCAGCTACATCAATGCAAAGACTCAGGTAAAGCTGCCTCACCAAAAGCACTTTTCTTGTAATTTGTTCTGGGTAATTTTCAAAACTTTCATAAAAAACAGGGAATTAAGAGCTAGTTTTTCCACAGTAAAGAAGAAAAATCTGAGGAAGGTGGAAATGCAACACAATTAAAAATCCTAGACCAACTCAATACCCACATCAGAAGGAAAACTACAAAACAACCAAAACCCAACAAAGACAAACAAAACAAACCAACCAACCTCAAAATCTATGAATTATCAGACTGGAACTAGGAAGTACAGCTGTTAACAAACTGCATTTTACAGAGGCTAAAACTACTCCTCCCTATTGTACATTATCTCCTCAAACAGGAGGAACATATGCAAATTTAGAAGTTTTAATACTTGTGCAATTCTTCTGGCAGCAAGAATGCCACCAACTGGAATTCCTGAAAATTGCCCTGGATAAGAGACTGTAAATCTGCAGACCCAGAAATATCCACTGGACAGAAAAGTAAAGCTTGACTAGGCTTAGTAAAGAATGGCTAAAGGGGATTTGACTGAAGTACCCATCCAGCATCCACAGAGTGATTGTGTGGCACACTAGGAGTTACACACACCTCACTTTTCAAAGCACAAACTACAGCCAATATGTGAGAAAAGCCCTCTTTAAAATCAGGGGAAAATTAATTTAAACACTGCATTTGTATTTCTTTCTTTCCTGCCACTTTTTTAGATGAAAAAGGAAAGACATAAAAGACAGACTCCCCTTTCCAATACATAAATGCGTATTTCTTACTTTGAAAGAAAGAACAGAACAAACACATTAGGTATTTTTTAAATTAGAAAGCCATGAGGCACACAAAGGAACAAACAATCACAAAGGGCTCTGTTTCACTCTGGGTTTTTAAATGGCAATAGGATGGTATTTATAACACTGTGCAAAAAAGCGCTTAGGTACTAATTCTTCCAGGATGCACCAGTAGTTCAGGCTCCCCTATGCAGGTTCCCATGCTCAAGCCTGGGTTTAGCTCTCAGCAGCCAGAAGCAAGTGTGACCCTTGAGGTCCCCAGACACACCATGAGTTGGGACCTTGGGCTGCTGCTTTCACCCGCAGCTCATCAGATCAGTATGGCCAGCAGCACAACAAAGAGAAATGCTTCAAGACTATCCAGCTTTGGAGCTGAAAACATCTTCAGACAGGAGTCTCTGATACCACACCTAAGGGTCAAAGCCAAGCTTATACTGGTCACTTAATATCAAAGCCTCAACCTAGACATTTTGATAACATCAAAAATCAAGGGAGGAAGACACATGTTTAACCTCATGACATCGCAAAACTTTGCAAAAAATACATTTCAATCTTGTACATGTACCATTTGGCAGTTACACTGGGATTAACGCTGCACTGAGGGGCCAGGGGTACAAGGGTTATTGCAAAGTCCAGTTCCTCAAAGATGAGTGTTTGTAGATTGAAATAATAAGGCATAATCTTTGTAGCACCTCTGCACATTTCTAGACATTGAAAAAGTTGTTACTAAACAAAGTGACATAGAAGGTGTAGAAAAGGCAATCTGCAATACCTACACACTTGAAAAGGTCTCATGTACCAGGTTCCAATGCTAAAACTATTTAATTTGCCTAGCAGAGTGGAACATTATGTCAAAATGAAAAGAGAAAGTAGATTGTACTAATAGAAGTTAAACCCACATTAATTTAAAATTAGAAGATTAACTTTTTACCTGTAGGATTTTTTTTTTTTTTTTTTTTTAACAGAAAATGATGTACATAAAGTGGAGGCAGTTAATCCAAGCAGTGTATGTTCAAATTGTCCATCAGTATTTTTGGAATTATTTAATCACCTACCCTTCTCACTGCCAGCCTCCTCACACTGCAGATTATACATTAAGCCATTTCCAAAACAGTTCAGTGGGGATGCTTTGTAGGACAAGAACTGAATCAATGTCAGAGTACCATTCCTGTGTATATTTAGTTCACAAATGCATGCTGAAGCTAAAAATAAGAGCAGAACTTTTAAAAGGCATGTTTTCAGGGACAGTGAGACATCATCTAAAATAAGGGATATGCGTTCCACTGAGCCTCACAAACAATACCAAATACGACAGGACCAAGTCAGCAGCTCTGTATTTTCAATCTCTTGCTGCCTGGCACACAGCTCCTCACCATATATCCACTGACAACACTTTCTGCATTGGATCACAACAGACAGCAGGTCTCAATTAAATTTGAGTATAACCACATCTACAAATACCCACGTTTTCCCTTCAGCTGTCATAAGCAGGGAGGCTATCACAGGGAACTGCTGACACCGTATCACTACTTCACACACAGAGGCACTGAGGACAGGGCACATGCAGCTGTCATCACTGGGGGACTGGTGATGTGGAGAGGACTGCCTGCCACTCACCCTTGGAAATCAAATCAGGGATTTGATTTTGACCTTTTGCTTAGCTGAAATAGGGCAATGGTACACAGGTTCGATGAGGATGATGTTGCTCTTATCTCCACCAGCTCAGCAGGGGTCAGGGACGGGTTTCTAGCGTCCCTGAAGCCAGAGGGAAACTCTGACAGCTGCTGCAGGATTATCCAAGCAAAGCAGGTAGGGGAGGACAAGCCACAGGCTTTCGGCAAGGCCAACAACCGGTTCTTTAGCAAACACTCATGGAAACCAGCACATCCTCAGGAGTGCAGATGCTCCAGATCTAAAGGTGGCTCTGACCCCAATAAAGGTAAGACTCTCACAGATCTGCCCTGCTGGCAAAGGTGTCCTAGAGAATGTACTGCAGCTCACGAGCAAAACTGATGAGAACACATTTTACATAAACACAATGGTTTCCTATTATTTTTCTATTTTATGATTTGATAGCTTTTGAGAACTTTATGTAATACAGAAGAGACATCATTACCTGTACTCACCAACATCAACTCTGACACTCATTCTGACCAAATACATACAAAAGTGAGAGGCAGCAAGTTACATGAATTATAAGAAGCAATAAAAATACCAGGTTTTGAGAAGAGAGTAATGACATTTAAAGAATTCAAGCCATCACTGAAGATGCTTTCCTGCAAGACAAGTACAAGCTCCAAGCAGGTGTGTCCTTGACCCAAAGAAGGTATGATGTAAGAGTGAAATAGGAAAGAATAAAGCAGACAAAACAAATGACAGTAAAAAAAGATATATTAAAAAAACCCAAACATAACATTGCAAAAACCAGACAGAAAAAAATTAATATTGACTTGTGAGAAGATTAGTTGAGCTTGTATCACTTTCACAGTTCATGGTCTATGATGATATGAAATTGCTTTTATTCCTAACATTTTTTCTGACAGGGTTTGGGTTTTGTTTGATATTGAAAACAAGCTTTCTCTAAAGATAAAAAAGGGGAAGAAAAAAACAAATAAACAAACAAACAACCCCCCCAAAACAAAAAAAAAAAAACACAAAAAAAAAAAAAAAAAAAAAAAAAAAAAAAAAAAAAAAAAAAAAAAACAAAAAAAAAAAAAAAAAAAAAAAAAAAAAAAAAAAAAAAAAAAAAAAACCACACCAACACACAGAAGAAAGTAACATTCAAACAATTGAAAGGGAAAAATTAGTAAAATACCACTGAAAAATATGCATATAATTATTTACCTAGAGAAAGCTATAGGCTGGTCTTTGTTAAAGATGCAAATTTTATTCAGTTCATCAACGGATGAGTGCAACTTCAAATATAATACTCTGAAGGCTCACATCACCACCTCAGGCAAATTTACAGATTAGCTGTTAGCTGATGATTCCAAGCTTAAAACCAAAGTAAATATTTATTAACATTAATCACTGCATTTTGATTCAATTATTTAAAAAATATAACTATCTTCAGGAAATAGTGAATCCCTTTTCTCCTAGACATAGTTACACTAAAAGGAGAAAACAGAATTTTCCAAAAGCTTTCTGAAACATGAAGGGAAAGTCATGAGTGTGCAATTTAAATTCATTACAAAAAAAAAAGTACAGAAATCCTTTATTAAAAACAATTAATTTTAATTGTAATAGTCAATCTTTTAATTATGGTTGATGAGAAACATTGCACACAATTTTTGCTTTCCCCACAACAATGTTCCAGATACAGATTTTCATTATCTCATCAATACCCATAGCATGAAGTAAACAGAAAAAAAAAAAAAACAAGAGCAAAATGTCTGAGATTTTTATGTTTTTGAAAAAATAAGACAGCCATACCAATGTTTAGGTTTATACAAGCAATCCTACTAAGTAAGATAAAAAATGGGCAGGGGTGGATATGAAGTATGTTGGTTTGGGGTGGGGACTTTTGTTCCAGAATAGAGGTCTGAACAACAAGGTTTTAGGGGCTGGGAAAGATTTGATAGCAAGGGTTCATAAATCATGTTATGATAATAAAGTATAAATTATATAGTTGATACTTTTGAACCACCCATACTGCAGATAAGCCATTTATTGACTAAGTCTGGTCTTGGTTTCTATCTCAGTCTTCTGGCTACATCTGCCCTGAAGATAGAGCTACAACTCTAGCATATGCCAGAAATATAACTCAGATGAACATTTAAGCACACAAACAATGCTGTTTCAGCTCAGACTCTTGAGTATATTTAGATCTTGAAGGAACTCAAGAGTGCTGCCCATACGTCACCCTGGATGATTTCCTGCTTTTAGTCCTTTCTTAGGTGGGTCAAAGATTGCAGTTGGTGCTCATATCTATAGAGTCTCCAAAACACCAACTTTATCTCCTTAAAAACAGAATATTATTGCCACATGAACTCAAGAGAGTTAACCAAAACAAGTGATAAAACCATTATGAAAAGTACTAGCATTCCTGAATGGTCACTATGGATTTTTTTTTTTTTTTTTCTTTTTTCTTCTACATGTAAGAGGTCTTGTTATTGCCTTCTGAATTTTGCCATTATCTACCTACCACTTGAATTGTTTTCATAGCATTACCTTAACCAACACTTTGGTGGGAGCAGCACTTCCAGTGTACAAGAAAACTTTGTCTGCAGTTGCTACTGGTTCACCTGTGCAAGGATGCTGCTCCACACCACATACAAACCAGTTCTGCCACTTAAGTACAAAGCCAGTCTCACTATGCACAGAATACAGATGCATTACAAGAAATGCTGTTATCAGCTGAAGGTGAACACAGGCAATAGCCATTAGCACTTCTAAGGCATTCCTCTTACCTAAGAAAATGGCATATTTAAAAAAAAAAAAGGAAACATGAAAATCTCAGTATCTTCTTCCTGGTTTAGGATGAAAGAGGGAGATATACAAACAAGCTAATGGGAATGGGGAATACTAACACTATTCTATTTTTCATGGTAAATTGATAGGTCTAATTAAATAATCCATTTCTAGCAAGATCATGCCAGTATTAAATGTCAGACAGCATATACGGAACCACAGTAAAACTTTTAAAGCTTCACTCATTACTCTTGAGAGCATTCACCAAACATTGCAGTAAAATTCTACACAGAGCTGGTCTCTGAATACATTAGTTGTGGCTACAGTTCCAGTTTCAGACCACAAGTTTTGGAAGCTTGGGAGTATAATGTGTCTTTACAAATAATTTCTTCTTTAATGTAAAACTTAAGTTTTCTTTTGTCCTTGAAGCTTAGAGATGGTAGGAAAGAAGAGTAAGTCCAAAAAGAGAGAGAAAAGCCTATTTACCTGGAATTAAAAACATGTGTCTACTAAAACAATAACCTAAGCAAACAGGGAAAAGAAAATTTGTTTAATTCATAACATTTAATCTTATAATGGGGTAATAAATAAATGCCACATGCTGTGCCACATTTGACAGTCAGTTCTCATGTTGAGAAGGATTTGAAAACTTTTTCAGTATAAAGTATTCAAAGCACAAGGCACAGGGCCACTTTTCAAGAGTTTTCCATAGCTTTATATCAACTATTTCTTCATACACATAGCCCTAAAAATACCCTTGTTTTCAATGATAGTTCATCTTGGACTTCCATCCAAACCGCTATTGCCAAGACGAGGTTAAAGCCGCATGCTTCATTAGCCACATAGCAGCCTTGGCAAGGGCCAGCTCAAAGCAGCAGTGCTCTGTATCATCACCATCAGTCCCAAAACAGGAATTAGTGCAAGGAATAGCCAAACAAGGCAATCACAAAACTGTAGCTTCCGTAGCAACCTAGCTTTTTGCACAGCATCAGCTAAGTCTGTCTTCAGTCACATTGATTTCCTTTCCCAAACAATTTATCTCTTTTTTTAGGCCATATTGTGTCTTTCTTCTTGAATGGGCTTAAATCTATTAAGTAAGTCATTGCTCATTTCTCCTCCTTTGGTTCCAGCATCGGTTTTCAGTATATATCTTAAGAGCTTTCTATTGTAGGAAAGGAGAGGAGAAAACCACTCAGGGAGACAGAAAGAACAGGTTAGAAGAGCAAGATGAAAACCCATGGAAGGTAGGAGTGAAATCCCCAGAGACCTCTCTGGACAAGGATGGTACCCTCTGACCAGATTATCTGCACTGATTGCTCACCCACACTTACCCCACTAACAGTCAACCCTTCAGACCTGCTGACGGCATGATTGATCTTCCCATCAAGCAAACAGACTTAAGCAGTTTGACCCAGCCTGGCTTCCTACAACAAGAACACCTGAGATTGCCAAAGCCCAGGGATAATGTCTCTCAGCAAAGGCAGCACCATTCATACTCTGAGAGCAATTCTTCTCACAGCTTGTGTACTGGGCTTGGATCTTTTGCATCTCACACACCTAAGAGTCAACAAGGTCTGTATCTCATTTCACCTTTCTCTTATGTCTTCTGCCTTGCCTTTTCCATTCACCAGACCTCCCCTATTTGACACCATAATGTTTAGATGGCTCTTACACCTGCAAACACTACTCCGTTTCTAAGACACAGAACCACTATGCTTATATAACTGTCTCTCTTCCATGCATTGCTCTTCTCATACCTTTCAGTCCAAAACTCCTGAGGGCAGAAAATCTCTTCTCAAGAGCTCCTGAAAGCACCCTAATGTATTTCTCCCCGAACAGCTAGATAAAGTAACCAAAATGAATGAAATCGCATAAGTATCTTACCAGACTGAAACAAAAACACTTTAAATCTTAAAAAAAAAAAAATCAACAAAGACTGAGTAAGAAGTACAGAAGCATTTGCCCCAGTCATCTGTGCACATAACAGCCAAAAAGGTTGGTACCAGGGCCAAACCTTCTACCACCTTCCTGCTGTACTTCTCTGTCTTCTTGCCCACTACACCAAGTCTCCCCTCTCTATTCCCCAAAAATAGCTGGACTACACAATCAGCAGGAAAATGCAGCTGTGATGTTCTCCGTTCTCCAAACACATAAGCACCATTAGCAACTTGGGGAAGAGACAAGGTTCTACACCTACCTGTGAGGAGAGAAAGAGCAAAGACAGAAGGAAACTTTGCAGCCTGAGTCTGACCTCACCTTGGAGGTAATGTTCCTTCCATCACTGGCATTCAAAGCCATGTATATAGAGAAAAACACCCTAAGCATGGAAAAATGAGGTCACTCAGAACAATCAATGGTTATTATTTTCTTAACACCTCAACATTTCTCTCCTTATGCCAGTTCATTCTACAATAGAGCAGGTCAAGTTTAAACGAGAATTAGGCTGCAGCTTTTTAGTATGCCCCAAGTAAAACAAGTGAGCACACACAAAGGGCACCTGATAACATTATCTGCACATGCACTACTGTATAACTGTTTCCAAAGGACTGTCAAGCTGCCATAAGACCTCATGTTAATTGCTTTGTGTGTGTTATGAAATGTAAATTAGGATTCCTTCAAAAACCTAGAAAATTGCACTTATCTAAATCTCGCAGGATTATAAGAGGGCAGTCATTCAATAGTATTTCTCACCAAGAAGTGTCAAACTAGGCTCTGCAAAGATGCTCTGCACAGAGACAGATCTGTTAGTGTATGTAACAGTTGTTTTGCTGCACATGCAGCTCCAAATCAAATTTGCAAACTGGTGAAACATCTGGAAGTGAGAGCCTCAGATGGTGAGGACCATCACAATTATGGTAATACCCACAGCATTTCTTTATCAAGTGTGATGTAAAATTAAGTAGTTAATATACAGGATGATTAAAACAGCTGTCACAATTATCAAATGTTGCATGACTCCTACAACTGAAAGAACAAGGCAGGGGGGCTGCCCTGTAATTTCTATTTGACCTTCTCTCTTCCAAAAGAAAGTCTCCTGCTACCGAGTTTTTCTGAATAATGAAAAATAATGATACTTACATGTATTTGTGGCAAAAAATATCAAATAATAACATATTACAAGCACATTCCATAAACATTTTCACTGCTTCATTATTTAGGACTAACCAAGCATTTTATGAATTGTCATTATTTATTATATTTTATGTACTGCAGTTGTTTATGCACAAAACAGTCACCTACTTCCTCGCTGTGGCTCTTCATCATTCAGCAGCAGGACAGGTCAGACTTCAAACTGTGTCACACGGGTCTTATATCCTTGCAAGCCCTCTATCCTGCAAACATTCAGCTATGTGTTTATGTATACAAGTAGTCTCACTGAACTCATTCAAGAAATTCTAGCCTTATTTAAATTGCCACAGGTTTTACCATTGATTCATTTAGACACAGATTTCATCTAATGGGACTATTTACATCTGAAAAGCTGAACACATGTCCAAGTGTTTGTAAAACAGAAGTCGAAACAGCAAAGCCAAGGCAAACTGCTATTTTATCTCTTACTAGCACCTACAAAATTGTCAGACCTACAAAATTATTTGCTTGTCTTTTGATTTTAACTAAGTTAGGACAAAATAAAAGGATCATCACTAAAGCAGATTATTAAGTTATATTTATCTTTCTTTTTTAATATTACTAAGCAGGTTATCTTCTCCAATCTGCAGGAAATAGTTAATGCATAATTGTCTACGCACAAATTGACTTGGCTTAGCAGAAGAGTTCACTTGTTCATTTGTACTTCAAAAAAGAATAAATTTTAGGCAACTACAAGAATAACAGATTATTAAGGTGTCATCTTCTTTCTTCAATTAGAACAGCAGCAATATTCAACCAATCTAAATTGAATTCAATTACATCAAAGTTTAGTCAGTTACTGAAGCAACACCTGAAATACAATCTCTGCGTTTTCTTTCTCATTTAGTTTTATTTTAAAACATGGATAGTGTAAGCTGACCCAAGAAGCTAACTTTCAATCTTCAGCAGAAAAAAAGAAGGAAACCCACATATTGCGAAGTCACAAGAGATCCTTCACTGCAGAATGTAAAAATTTAGCAGTTCCTGATGCAATTCAGAACAATTACTAAAGAAATACTCTCCAAACACAAAACAACTTGCTTTTTCTGATTACCATACTTCTTACTATATTTATAAGCTCAGAAACTCCCAAGGGCATAACTGGATAATAACTTAATCACTCTGTTGGAAAAGTCACTGATTGCAGGGCCCAACCATTTACTTTATCCATGAGTGCTGGTGTAGACGTAAGATAGCATGCAAGTACAGATGGGATGAAAAATTATGTCTTTTATTGTGTGTGTATATATAGTTAGATATGCAATTAAGTACGCTTATTAAATGCAACCATCCTGTTACAAAAAGGGTTTATTTGCATTTTACAACACAAAATACACCACAATAAGAAGTCTTCCTTGAGCACTTATTCTACAAGTGTTCTCACTTACTCTTGGCAAAGGACTAACTGGTACAATTTCAGATTCATTCTTAGAATTATCACAGTATCTGCTCTTCCTTCACACACTTGATATAGGATTTCAGTCCAAACAAAATGAGGATGGAAGACAAATACTCTCCATTAATACAGCACCATATCAAGTACACCATTGTACATTTACATACCCTACACATAGATGTTTCCCCATGACTTCTTATCTTGAAAGAAGTACGCAAAGTAAAGTGGTCTCAATGCCCTAGTTTAAGCAAAAACCTTCAGCTATCACTCCCACAACGCCATACAAAGACCAAATGTCCTTGGATCTTTGACCACACTAAGATCCAGGGCAATTTGTGTTTTGAAGCAGAATTGTTTCAGTTATACCAGACAAGCAGGAAAAAAATTTGATAAATTATTCCAATCACATTCATCACTGAAAATTCTCACCCACATCACTTACATTTTTCCTTAAATATTTACAGAAAGACTGAGGCATAGTCATTAATAAAATAACGTTATTCTGGAATTCCGTAATCTCTCCCATACTTACATTTACCCGTGTCTTACCTTTACTTGTTATTTTTATGCTTTGGCGTAATTTTACTTATTCAGAAAACAGTACCCTAACATTAGGATTCAGTAGTAAGGAACTGAGGTTTAACCTTTTTGCTGTAAAATAAACTCCTGTGCTTTTTCACATCATTAACAATAAGAGAGCATAGTGTGAACATAAACTGAACCCCCCCTGCCAATAGCAAGCCACAACACAAAAGAACCGCAACAAAATCTATGAATTTCAGTCTACAAGATGTTCAAAACAAGCCAAGCACAGAGCCAAATTGGTAGATTGAAATATCACACACAGCATGTGTTTCTGGAAACTGTGCTTAACAGGGTGGTATCTTTCTCCAAGCTACTGCATGAGAACCTTTCAAGACACGTATGGTACTCATCACCATGGTACCGGCAGACCTGTACTATCCAAATTTCCTGCTTCAAGAAGTTTTCTTCTCCAATGCCATCATCAAGCAGCACCAAGATCTAGAGCTGCAAAGGGCATCTTTTTTCCTGCAAAACTAATTTATTTCCATACATATTAAGCCAACAGCTCAGAATTACAGTAGGGTTAACACTTACCTTAGTGATATATGGACAAAATGCTACAGGCATTCCTATGTAGTCAGTATTTTCATCATTTTTCAGGAGTAAAATATAAAATATTAATAATTATTAGAATGGCAAGCTAGCAGACTAGGTATATGGCACAAATATGTGAAAGTCAATATTCCTTAAGGGCTTTCTTCTTTGTGGGATTCTTTCCTCACTTCACCAGACACTTGCCCAGCCCCTAAATGAGGTGGGCCTCAATAGTTCTCAGACAGGATTGCTCATATTGATTGAAAACTGAACATTTAGGAAAAAAATGGAAGAAAGAGCTGACTGTCTACTGGAGGAGAAGAGTTTCCTGAAAACTCTCATAAGTTTATTGATGTTAACACATCAAAACACCTTTTTCATTAACATCCTGTTTTCTTTTGTCATGGGCTACAAGTAGGCTCTAAATTCCAGAAGACCAACTAGCTTACTTGGTCACTGGACATCCAATCCTTCCTTTTGCTTTTCATCCTGTATCAGTCAGGCATGAATCAACAATACCAGGGTAATCCCAGGTTCTGCTCAGAACACATACAAACCTAATCATTCAACATTAAACAAAACTGATTTAGTGAGTGTCTGGGTTTGAAAGACAGGTATCTGCTAGGGAGAGGCAGGGCCTCTCTAGGAATGGGGAATTCTAATCCCTCCCCTCCAAGTTATTATAATTTAGAAGATTAAAGAGGCTTTTCAGTCAGAGCTCTGGGGAAAGGAATAACAGTCCTTTACTAGTAAATGTAACAGGACAAACAAACAACAACTACAGCAATAATAATAATAACAATAATAATAAACAGAACCAAGAACCTCGAGGGGGCTTTGTCTCACAAGCCCCGGGCAGTCTGATCTCTTGGGACCCCGAGAGCACCAAGCCAAAACGGTGGAGACTCCAGGGCTGATGACTGGAAATGGTGGGTGTCCCGGCAGGCACGGGGGTGTCCCGGCAGGCAAAGTGAGCAGTGCTGAAGAAGCCGCAATGGCTGGACAGGACTGGCCCAGCTCCAGCAGGGCAGGCGAGGAGCCTCGAATTCCTGGCCGCTCCAGCAGATGATAGAATTCCCAGAGCCAGACCCTCCATCAACAGTGGACTCCACGCAGCCAGCAGTCGCCCGACCATCCTCGCCGATGCCGAGTGCAGGAGGAGAGCACCCTCAGCTCCTAGAGCCCCTGAGCCTTTCCCTCCCCCAAACTTAAGTGATCTTTCCCCACCCTTGCCACTTCTTTTGTGTGAGTCAAGTCTCCTTTAAGCATCAGTATTTAGTCTCTTGGCAATTTGTGGGGCGGGGGCGGAACTCTATAGGGAAAGGGAAAAAAACAAAACTAAACCTAACCCCCAACAGTGAGAATTTCACGGAAGTGCAACTTTTAGGAGGGACCTCTGAAGGTTATCTAGTCCAAGATGCACTCCACTCCATCCAAATAAAGCACGTTCACTTGGGGCAGGTTGCACAGGATTGTGTCCAGGTGGGTTTTAACTATCTCCAGAGAAGGAAACTATCCACAACTCCTCTTGTCTTTTAATTAAAGCAAGTACAGCACTACAGCAAAACACACTCCAGAGAAACCAAAACTGCTCTGGCTAAGCAGCATCTGACACCTCACAGTTCTTGGGGAAAGGGGAAAGTATATAAAACAAGTTCCTTTTTTAAGCCCAAGCCATCATTTCAAAATAGCCAGATACCCTTATGAAAGCGTGATCCACATTGAACCATCCAGCAAAACACACAATCAAAGATGTGGCTTCAGCTGCCACAAGTTTGCCATCATAATGGGCAGGAACAGGGGAGAAGAAGCAAAGCAGTAAGAGATATAGTGACTTGCAGCATCACTCAGGGCTCATCCTACACAGAGCCCCAAGCTCATTCAGGTGGAGCAGGCACCCATCTGAGGCTTCACCTGCCAGCTATACTCCACAAGCCACATCACCACAACCACCTCCATAGAGGGAGCTGCTTTTAACAGCCAGGCAGAGCAGGAATGTGCCTGGCAGCAAACAGCAGTGCAGACAGAACTCCAGGTGATCCAACTTGGGCTTGGCTTTTTTACCATGAGTGCAACAACATGAGGAACCATTTTCTCTGTGGCTTTTCCTTGTCCTTAAGTCTTTCATCTTCTGGATAAAAGTATATTTTGAGAACTCTCCAGAAGTGTGATGTTTATTAAAGAGAAATACTAACATTGTTAACAAGCCAAGTAATTTACATGCAAGAGATGAGTAACGTACTGTGAAACAGAATAGAACATATAACCACATCTTTTCACAAAAATAGAAAATTCATTCAAGTACACTGTGTTACAAAGAAGCTATAAAGAACTGTGCTACAAAATAAGAGCTGCTAGACACAAAAATGCCATTTGATTGAATTTTTTCATTACGCTCTTAGTACTTTTTCTTTCAGTGGGCTTTATTTATACAACCAAGCAGCATTTAAATTATTTTTTCAGCACTGGAACCTTAATTCAGATCAAAGTGATTTAAAAAGCCTAAGTTTCCTACTCCTTTAATTATAAAAATATAAGACATCAGAAGTTTAATTACAAATAATTGGTTAAAAAAGGGAAACCTTTCTTCTGCAACTAATGTTAATTTTGCCAGAGCAACCCTCTTTTTCTTAAAAAAAAACCAAAACCACCACAACAACAACAACAAAAAAAACCCTTACCTCTAAAAGTTTCTTCAAGTATAACTGAAACTGTTTGAACAAAATGAAACAAATACACTGAAAATTCATGGAATTTATTACAAGGAAATTCTTGCTATAACTCAAGGTTTTGCAGTAAGGAAATACACAGATAGAAGCATATCACACCTGGAAGTATACCCAGTGTTTCTTTTTGGTGAGAGGAATGACAAGATTTGTCTTTACAAACAAGCCCTGGGGCTGCTGGTAGATAAAACTAGCACTGAGAGGTAAGAGAAACAATGAGAAGGAGTCTATTGATTGATACATGGAAAAGAAGATACTTGCCTTTACAAACAAACCATAGGTTTGTAAATGAAACTGAATATCGAAAGATGAAAGCAGCAATGGGGGAAAACCCATAAATCCCATAAAAATTAAAAATTAGTGGGGTTATACATTAAAAGGGGAATCTTAGGCATTTTGGGAAATCTGTACCTCTCAAGTACCTCAGTCAATGGGGACAGAGAGAGGGAAATGCGGCCCGGAAATTAGGATAAAAAGGAGGCTGCATCCTCCAAAAAACTGAGAGACCCCAGGGGAAATGCCCCATGGCCTCTCCCTTTATTCGAATAAAGTAAAAGGACTCCTCTGTCTCCTTTTTGGACACAAACCTCTGGTGCTCGTGGATTAATTTTCCTAACATTGGCATGGGAACTAGAAGGGGGCCTAGAAAGCCAAAGGATAGTAGAATAGGAGCAACCTTTCTAGAGACTCATGAACCAAACTTCCAAACCAGAAATTATTTCAGAGAGATGATTCTCCAACTAAAATGATTCACCAACTCATTTATTTCATTCTCCAACTAAATACTGACACCAAAAAGGTCAGATGGGCCAATACAGAGAGGCTTAATCCAGAATATAAATATTCTTATCATTTTAGTGGTATCTAGAGTGCTGATGTAAAACACAGAAAAAAAGGCTTGTTAAGATCCTGCCTCAAATGTGAGTCTAACTTCTTCATCTTCCTATACAAAATATTAGAATAAGCAACAATGTCGCCTGCCACACTAAGTAATAATATCAAGTAAGTATAGTATCAAACACAAGAGAAGGTATGACAGCACCTTCACTGTCACATAACTGTTGGAAATGGGAGGATAAAACAAGGCACAGTGTAGGTTCAATTTTTTTTTTTTTTATTTGAAAAGAAAATAATCTATTTCTAAAAAGCATATGAAGCATGAAAAAAAGAGTATAGACCAGAAGGTTCATAACCCACAGAACAGCTGCAAGTTCCACCCAGTCACACTCAACACAAAATATGCTCCTTCTACTTCAGTAAGGGAAATCCACAGTGTTATTTGGAAACAGGAAACTTTGGAAAGTTACTCTAAAGGCCAGAAGTGACTGCAGGCATCTCAACTCAATTTCCAACTGGATCTAATCCTGTTCTCAAAGTAGCCCAGTACAAGTCCCCTCAAACAAAGAAGCTAGCCAAACATAACTGATTCTGACCCAGGAAAGTTGACAGGCTGTGAAATGAAACCAAGAATATTCCAAGGCTTCCAAAGTGCTACAATATCACAGACTAAAAATACCAACAGGATCAGTCAGTGGAGGAGAAGCTACTAAACAGCCTATAAAGGCACAAGCATTGTGTGCATCAAAAGGAAGTTTTCTAAGTGTATTATTTAATGTACTGCTTTGTCATTGGGCAGCAAGAGCCTCCCATGCCTTTTTCTACCACTGAAAACAGTATCAAACTATACACACACACACACAAAAGACTTGGAGAAACCAAGGTTAAAGTCACAGAAGTGGCAGACTTTTGAAATGAATTCCCACTTCAAGATTTCATGTGAGATACCACAAACGAATCAGTCATTTACCAAAAAAAAAAAATTTCCTGGATTAAGAATTCCAGTTCTCCCCAGTTTGCCTCCAAGAAGTTGGTTATTACTTTATAATCCAGTGAATTACATGTTTAAATGCAAAGTGTCTACTAAGCCTGTCAAGTGTATAGGCATTAATATAGTAAAGAACTTCAACTCAACAACTCATAACCTCCCTTACAGCAGGTTGAACCATAAGCATGCTACAAAATATCTCTGGGAAACACCCTGGGGTCAAATGCAGACACAGGAATTACCACAGGTAATACATGGGTCCAAAACCAGCCACTCACTGAATATTTACAACTTAAATGACAATGGGACATACCTCCTCTGCCTACCTTCTTAGAGGCAACTTCAGCATACCCAATTTTTTCTACACACAAGCTGGTTTCCTCCTGAAGTTTTTCATCCTCTGTTGGAAGGTGGATGGAGACATATCAAGGGGCTCTTCGATAAAAGCAGTTTCATGCTGGTTGGCTGGATTTCAGGGCTTGGTTTTAACCATGATATTTCAAAATAAAGGGCTTGGCTGACCCCTATCTACAGACAGGTTTTTATTTTCCTTAATTCTTAAAGATCTCTGTAATGGACAACACCCAGTAACTCGGGGGTTTTTCCTCCTCCCCCCACTAAGTAATTATCTCACTTTAAAACTGTTCCAAACATCAACTTTAGGAAACTATTTTCAGTGGAAGAGTATTTCTTAGTGCTTTACTCATACACTATAACTCTATGCTGGCTTTTCTAGTACCAAAGTAAATAACCATTACCAGCTTCAATAGTTGCTGAGAAAACATAAAAGCTATTTTTAAAAGCATGAGCTGAGAAATATTCCTGCATAGAAATTGGAGGCTGGATGCTGCAAAGGCACTCCTGATGCATCATGACACAGGAAGCCCACACACTTAGCCTGGCACCGCCTCCTACATAAAAGTACCTGATTCACAGACGGCTCTCTGTGAAGCCATACAACTTTGAGCTACGTTCCCTGTATCAGAGGGAGAGAAAAACCTTAAACAAGCAGTTAACTCATGTTACACTTAGAGCATGCAGCCAAGCAATTAGAAACACTATGTACTGTGGTAGTTCTTTCGAGAGACCCAGACGACCGCCGATGGCAAAAGGCACAGAGCCTATTCTCTGTCCGGGGGGGAAATTATAGCTTTATTTGGTCCAAAGCTATTTCAGCTCCTTTCCCGTCCCCGCTGGTGCCAGAGAGAGCGGGGCGTCGTCCGTCCGGGGGCTTTTTCCCAGGGGGACGGGCCAAGAGGCAGGGACAAGCCACTATCCAATCAGGGACAAGGTGGGAGCGGAATAGATTTGGGCTACATTCCAGTGTGGAGGATGGGCACAGCCGAGCAGGGACAAACCACGGGATACAGTTTCCAAGGGGAACAGGGAAGAAAACATTACAAATCCAATATAAAAATGAAGCACAATATAAACCAAATTAACACACTGTAACAATGTACAGAAATGAAATGCTATCTCTAAGTTGGGGCTGCAGATAAACACACGTGGTCTATCTTTTAGTTAGGTATTTGAGAGCGTTCAGAGACGGGTTTCCCACCTAAGCACTGGGGGCAGGTGATTCTACAGCAAGGAATTGGAAGCAGCACACTGGAGTCTGGTTCCTGGGCCCAACTTTCAAATATGAACTGCTATATGTAAAAAGGCACAGAGGTGAGAAGAGAAGACTGGACAGAGGTCTAGGAGGGCATTGGCTGCTGTTGAATGGGTTTGTTTCCATGACAATTTTGGTCACTGAATAGTGATCCTGTTTCAAGAGTTCAAGTCCTTTTTTAGGATTTAAATATGCAAATTACCAAGCAGCGTGAAAACAGCATCCAGGCACTGGCAGGGACTTCACAGCAATAGTTCTACTACCAATTACTGCGCTGTTCCCCTGAAAGCAAATTGGACTAGCCAACTAAAATATGTAGGAGCTAAAAAATCATACAATCCTCTCGTTAGCAAAATAGCCAAGAGTAACACTAAATTCAGAAACACCCATCCTGGACACAGGATGCTAAATTCAGAAAAAACTGTTCTCCCTTGAAACCCAGGTCAGAGGTCAGGGCAGGCTTTTGGGGTCTACTGACCAGTTGGTGAACAATAGGGGATTCCACAGACCAGTCCAGTCATCTAGAAACAATGGTTTGTACCATCATATAGAAAATCCACGTTCAATTATCTGTTTGTCTCTGTCTTCCTGGGCCAGCTGAGACTGAGAATGCTGCTGAGGCCAATGTGCTTAAATCCTAGAGAGAAGGAAATGATCTGAGGCAGTCAACACTGACCCCTGTGAATATATTAAGTAGCTTTTGTGGCAGACTAATAGCAAACCTGTCCAGCTCTCTGTTTGAGAAAGATGCCATAAACGGCAGGGTCTCACATTTTAGCATACTACAGAATTCTGCCATTTAATATAATGATAGTACATACACCCACAATGTTTTTACAGATTACACTGATTCTTAACAGTTTTTGAAGCATTAATATTGGCAATTTGAATAAACCACTGGACAAAAAAAATCAAAATAATTAAGATGTAAAAGACAAAATCTTATGCTGAAAGCATAGTATATCCAATAAAACAAAAAGCAATTAAAAAGATGGAGAGGTAAAGGAAATAAGGGACATGAAGACAGTAAACAAGTACTATTTACCTCCAACTGAAACTTGCCACTATTCTTGAAAAATTTCCTCATGAAGCTACTAGGACAATGAAGGCTAACAGAGTAATTCATGGTGTCCTAGGGAACACAAGGATTTAGTATTCAAGGAAGCCACTTTTACTTTTTCTCCCTCTCAAAGTTTAAAGAGGCCAGAAATGGTTGGTGAAGCATCATTGATGAACCTTTCCCAGTTAGAGGAGAAGAGGCTGGGTCACAAAATCTTATCAGCTTCAAACAGTTTGATTTACCAATTTTCTTTTTCCTTGAAGTAAAACAGAGATTGACAGGTTACTTGATCCCCAGCTGCTGCCTCAGTGATCCAGTTTGTTCCTTTGTTTCACAATCATACACAAACAGCAGCAACCCTGTGCTAGCCTGAATCATCCTCTGAAGACAGTCAAGTGCATGTCGCTGCCTTTGGAGATGTCTGTCATAAGCCATTCACAGGTCCCAAAAATATTTCAACTGTGCTGAAGTAACAAGATGAGCAGTAGTATTGACATGTTAAGTAATATTTAGGATGCCATTCCAAAGAAATACTTTCCTTGACTCTTCAAGACTCATTCACCAATAGGCTAGCCTTTGGGGAAAAATGGTTTAGTATGGAGCTCTGCAGAGGATGAAACTGGGAAAATTTGCAAAATTTACACCCTCTTACTAGGGAGGGACTGCCTGCACAAAAAATAACACTTCTTAAGTCTGGATGATCATCCTGAAACAGGATAAGAACCTGATCTAGCAGATGTGAAATGAAATCCTACAGTCATCCTGACTTAAACAACCTGCCCACAGAACAAGCTCTAACTCTAAAGAATCATAAGGAGAGTTCATATGATCAGTCGTGCCCAGTGGGAAAGCAGAAGGAGTCAAAGGTTGCCAAGCCCCAAGGCAAATAGGCTTCCACAAACAAGAGATATTCCAAAATTTATTTTAAAACTTTTAGCATAAGGTTCAGGTCTCCAGATAAAATACTTCCACTTTTCAAACAACCCCTTCAAACAAAAATTAGGGTTAAAAGAACAGAGAATGAAATGAGCATTTTAAAAAGCATTTCCAAAAAAAACCAGAGTTATCTCAAAATCTGAGTAAAGTCTATAAAATACTTAGAAATAAAAATTTTTTAAAATCTAACATAAAACCCAAAGAACATAAATCCAACATAAATCTGACAGAAAGCCCCAAAGAACAGATTCACCTTTACATAAGTAACAGTAACACTAAGCACCTCTGCCTTCAGATTTAGTCTGTTTCTCCAGCTTTGTTTTAGGAGCAACTCTCACCACAGGTTGCCAGTAGTCTTGTATCAGTTTCAGCATCAAATATTTCAGCTAAAGAAAGTAACTCCATAAACAAACAGCAAAGTTTGATTCTGTCAACTTCACAGAAAAAAAAAAACAAAACAAAAAACTAATTAAAAAAAAAAAAAAAAAAAAAAAACAAACCAACAAACCTAGCAGCAAACAAGGAAAGGGAAAATTTCCAGATGAGAGAAGCAAAGCAACTCTAATTCATCACTCTTACGGCTATCAGATGGTTAACAAATTGAGATGAGATACTTCTGAGCCTTTCAGCGACTTTCACACTGGCAAACTTTAAGGATGCAGAAGTGCAGCTGGAATACATATGGGAGACGTTGGAGAATTTGAATTTGTAACTCCATTGTGTGCTGGAAGAACTTCCTGCAGATGAGGCGCATACCATCAGTGACTCAGGGAGGATCTCCACCTGCTAACAGGCATGAATTTATACTCCAAACCAGCTACCAGAAGTGACATGCTTTATGTTAGCGTTACATATGCAAAAAGAATCTTAAAATAAAGCCAGTGGGGACATAATTTCTTTTTTGCTTCCTAAAATCGCTCTACTACAGCATCTCAAATGGAAAAAGAAAAAACCAAAACAAACCACCCACTGATATTTTGATGAAACTAAGATTTCACATTTCGATCAAAGTGTTTCATTCCACATAATCTTTTATGCAGAAACCATTTTTAAATCAAAAACCAAGTACATATTTAGGTTATGTTCAGCATTTAAAAAAGAACTGGTATTTATAGAGTATTACTGTGCTGTGTTCATCCCATTAGACAATCAGTTATCAGTTCACTTGGCTAATACTCAGCTACAATACCACCTCAACTACAAATCTTTACTACACAGCCTAAGTTACTCAACCATCTTCTCTCAGTTACCTTTACTCCTTTATGAATACGTTAAAGCTCCTGTTTTGTATAAAAATTATCTTTATGGTGGTTTGAAATTAGCACACAGAAGATGGAACAGAGGTGACAAAGGGAAAACACTATTGAGAAAGCACTCAACTCCCTGTCTCCCCATCACCAACCTCACTTCTGGAATTCAGAAGATTGCAGCTACCTGTAAACTGGAGCTACTAAAAGCTACTGGAGAGGTATATTCGGAAATGGAAAAACTGAGAAGAGAACAAAAAGGGGCCGTAAAAATCACAAGTGTAAATTAATAATCAAATATACACACACAACAAGTAGACAGATGGTAATTTTCCCCAGTGCACTTACACTTGTTCTTCTAGTGCATGTATTTGGGTCACTTGCTAGAATAAATCTCATGTGGCAGTCCCAACAGAGGTACTGTCAAATGCGTACGGGCTCGGCCTGTTTTAAAATGATGCAAGTCTGACACTACAGGGTGAAAGCATTTAACAGGATTTTTTCAACACAGTCTGGAATATTGCCCAGTGACTTTGAAACACATCTGATGGATATTTTCTATCATCAGCAAGGCTGCCCATTCAGGCCTGCTAAATAAAATGCAGTGTAAGCTAGAGAAAGTTGGTCTGTGCTACCAAATTTCAGGGAAAGGCCTTACACAGACACAGACAAATCCGTACGCATTTTCCAGAACACCAATCTTGACAATGCGTCACTGAGACAATACATCACTCAAGGTTAAAGCTTCCTACCATACTCTCCCTAAAATATGCCTTTCTTCTGAGACTTAGAAGGAAGGACCACCTCAATAGATTAGTTGCTTCTGCCACATTCACTGTAACAATGCATGATCTCGGATACACAGAGCACTGAATCTTCCCCACCCCAGCTATAAACTGACAGCAACATGTCTTAGTCAGCACAGGCCACATGGAGGATGACAGCTTCAGTGAAAGGCACCTGCAGGTCAAATTTCCAGGTGGGCTGGTGGGGTTTAAATGGCAGGCAAAAGTAGTCATGCCTATGTATAAGCCTAACTGCAGCAATGGGTCTCCTTTGTGTAATACTGGTAGATACTAGCATGAAACACAAACTGTTTGTGCAGAGATTAGCCCCCCTTCATCTAGCAAAAAGCTGGATTTAACACGGTGCAACAAGCAAGATCTTCAACACATCTGCAAGAATGAAAATTGCACTTCTCTGTACCCAGAGAGAACTCATTTCTACTGCTACCAGTTTCAAGATTATTTTGCTTAACAATAAATAAACCTTTATTAAAAAGCAATGTGAGATATTGTGGCATTAAATATTTCCTTCCCTTTCTTCATTCATCTCTTATTCTGGGTTGCTACATGCCACATTTGGCTTCAAATAAGTAAGTAAAAAAGAGGGAGAAAATACATCTATTTACTCCTAGCTGAACAAGGAGGTTTTGAGCTGGGGAGGTAAAACCCTTAGTAATAATCAACATACATAACTAGGAAATATCACAGCTGTCTGTAAGAATTACAGTGGCAGAGACAAGGGTAGCAAAAGCTGGTGTTTTTTAGGTCTATATCTACAGAAAAAAAAAATAAAATTCAACAACACTGGCTCTTGTGTTTAGAAACAGACTAGAAACTGACAAGTGACACCTTCATCCAAAGTAATCAATAAGTCAAACACCCAAAAATATCAGGATTGCACTGATTATGTACAATATATCTGCTTAGCCCAAAAGAAACGAGTTAAGCAGATTAATGACGAAAAGTAAGAACATGTACATTTGCTTGCTCAACTTCCTCAGGCTTAAAATTCATGCTATATTCATATTTAAGTGGGTAAAGGGTGGGAAACAAAATACTGAATCCTTTGATACAGAGTCAAAGCCCAGACTACAAGCAAGTTTCTTATATCACTGTCCATACAGTCTTTAGTTTGGTGCTGTGATGCTGCTAAAATATTACATCTTCCCATTGGAAAATTGATTTTGCTATAAGAAGTTTTATGGCACTTAATCTTGCCCAACCTACATAAAAAATACAGAAAGCAATTACAGACACTGTTTATGTGTTAAGTTTGATCACTATATTAAAAAGAGAACAGTGTGATGTAATTTCAATATAATAGCAAAGGAAGTCGGGGAAAAAAAAAAACCCATGACAATATGTTACCCTCCTGAAACAGACACTGCTGGTTCCCAGCTTAAATGCACAATCTTGGTTCAGTTCAAGTTAGTAGCACGATCCATCTCCCACACGGAGGGCTGCGTTCTGCAGCTCCAGCATCAATCTCCTTTTCTATTGTTACATTTCAAGCCGGCTCCTTCGGGGCAGCAAGATTCTGTGATTACAGCTAAAAGAATACTTTGGGTCTGAGAGCCTGCCTCTTTGGATAGATAACCCTTTCTAGTTCAACAACGACTAGCAGGAAACAGCCTTTTCTGCCTTGTCCCTTCCACTGCTGCAATTGAAAAACATCCTAAATAGATGACCCCACATACATATAAGCCATTAACTGGCTTTCAGAGCACTCTAGTCAATGCCTAAATCTTAGCTACAATGATGAGAAGTACTTTATTTAGCTAGGAGATAAACACATGAACAACGTAATCTTTTAGAACACCTTTTAAACAGTGTGATTATCTTAAACATAAGATAATGTGATTATTTTAAACATAAGGGATTATCTTTTTCACACTTTTCAGAGATGACACTCAAATACCACTTTTTTCTAACTGCACACCCCCGCAAGATGAAGAGTAACCCTGACCTCCACATCAAGAGTACCAGAAAGTATTTCATACTGCTTTCCTTGCCTAGTCCATTTGGACTGGCCCGCAGGACCAGCTTTTAAGCTTGTACTTAAACAACCTGGTTTTGCCCAAACACTGCAATATATGTGATGTAGGGTTATATAAATATTCTACA
Source organism: Tachycineta bicolor (assembly GCA_025960845.1). NCBI lineage: Eukaryota > Metazoa > Chordata > Aves > Passeriformes > Hirundinidae > Tachycineta > Tachycineta bicolor. The sequence goes on along the minus strand of JANEHK010000081.1, from coordinate 820,011 downwards.
ACTCCTGCAGTTCTTAACTATAACAAGTGGGCTTAAAATAGCATCACTGAATCAAAATATTCACTACTTCCTATTGGTCCAATTCAGACCTGACATTTCATGGCAACAGCAGACTTTTCTCTTTCACTGTTTATGAATGAAGCTTCAAAACTTCAAAGTAGTTTTAAGAAAAAGCACTGTAGAAAATTGGAAGACTCACAGAAACCTAAACCCACTTAATTGCTCGCAAGGCTTCAAGTACATGTAAATGACCTAGAGGGCTGAAGCCTGAATTGCCACGTTATGCAGCCAACTTTGTTCCCAGCCAGACACCTATACCACGTCTAACACTTGGCATTTGCTTCCAGTATAGGTTTAATAGTAGCAAGCCTTGAAAACAGGGGGGAGTACTCTGGAAGCGGTGACAGATCTTAAACACGGCAGGTGCACTGTAATACCGCTTAAGAAAATTCCAAGTTTAGTAACTAACTACTGCAGGACAGGCAGGTTATTTTCCAAGGCAAATGCCTAGTCAAAGACACATCCGACCCTTTCGCATCCCATCAGCGTGCCGGGAAGTTCAACTCATCCAGCAAACATCTTCCTGATCAGGCACATCCTTTATCCCACCTCGTCGTGCTTCCTCGCGTTTCCTCTTCTCACACCAAAGGCTTCAAGGCACTAACCCTACCGGATAGCTGCTCAGGGAGTTCGCTGGCACCGTGAACCTGAGCTGCGCCGTGAGACCCTCACACTCACGCAGGGGCACTCCTCGCCCCCTCCCTCACTCCCGCGCAGGCAGTGGTGCACGCGTGACCAGCTACCGGCCCCCGCAGTATTCCAGCCGCACTGCCAGGACGGGACGGCGGAGCCCCCCCCAGCCACCCGCCCCCGGGGGAGACGGTCTCTGGCCACAGAGCAGAGAGGCTGATAACGCTGTCAAAGTCAATCCCAGCTCACTTTTTGGATGGTTTCGTTCCAATGGAGCATGAATCACCCCAGGACGGTTAATAAGTTTAGCCAGGCGTGCTGTTCTCCCTGATAATACATTATAATTATGCATCTGTTTTAAATGCGATCAGATTAAGTCACCGGAAAAGGCACAAATCGGAATTTCCCCCGACTAAGAACAGCGCCTTTCCGCAGCTCCGGTGAGCAGGTTCGGCCAGGAAACGAGCAGGTGGGCAGTCCAAGCCAGCCAAGCGTCGCTCCCGGCCGGCGGGGCTCCGCTCCCCGCGGCCGCGCAGCGCAGTCTCTCAGCGGACGGCAACTTCCTGTGGGCGCTCGGTCCCGGCGGAGCGGAGGGACGGGACGGGAGGTGGCCGGGCACCCCGCGGGCATCCCGTATGAGGAATCAGCCCGAGACATGCCAACTTGGAACGGCGGGTCCCCTTCCGCTGCATGGGACCGGAGAGGACCTAATATTCGAGCTGTCAAAGCCCCAGGAGCGGAGGGTGCCGGCGCGGCCACCCAGAGGTCCGGAGCCACCGGGACCCTCCGATGCCGCCTCGGGCGCCAGAAGGAGAGCGGCCGAAGCTTCGCTCCCGACAGGTGAGCAGCCCCCGCCCGCCCAGCCCCGCCGCTCCCCGCCCTACCTGTCATCGTAGCAGAAGTCGGCGCTCAGGGTGTTGAGATACAGGGCGAGCCCCACGGCGCTGCTCAAAAACTCCGCGATCATCTCTCCGCCTGCCACCGCCGCTATCGCACAGAGGCAGCGCCCTGCCGTGCCCGGCCTCCCGCGCCAGCCCCGCCGCGCCGGCCCTTCGCACCCCCCGGCACCTCGGGGCGCCGCTGCGCGCTCCGCCGGCGGCCACAGCCTGACGGCGTTCCCCCGCTTCGCCACCCCTACCCCATGGCAGCGGGGCGATCGGCGGCGAGAGCGCAGCTGGGCTCAGCAGAGCGGGGCCGTGCGGGGCGGGGCGGAGCGGGGGGGAGCGGGGCGGAGTGCGGCTGCGCCTTCAGCTCCCGCCTTTCTCCCGCGGCGCCCTGGCGCTGCCGCAGCTCCGTTCCCGACCCGCGTCCCCCTCGCTGCCGAGCCGGACGCCGCCGCCGAGGCTCTGGGAGAGCCCGCGTGGGGAGTTCCGCACTCCCACCGCG
>JANEHK010000081.1:805448-817535 GCA_025960845.1 Tachycineta bicolor | reverse complement strand
TACTCAGCCCTGCTGAATAGGTCAGATTAGTAGGAAAGAGAAGGCCTATACCTGCATTGCGGATGGGATGCCAGAGCAGGGGATTCCACTCCACACTTGCCCACAACCTATTTCTTTTTCTATCAGTGTGAACATCCATAGGGAGCTCTTAACTTAGCTTACAGTTAAGCAAAATCACTGAAACTTGGCAGAGAGGGTCGGAAACAAACACACCCCAAGGCAAGGAGTTCTCCCTCAGCACAGCTCCACAACTGCTGCCCGTGAGAAGAGGGGTGCTGGATATGCATACTTTGAGTAGAACAGATAAATAGACTGGAAAGGAAAGCCAGCTGTGGAAAATAATGCACTGAAACATTCTTCCAGAATTCATGGGATATAGAGGCATGAAGTTATGGAAGGGATTTGGGTTGATCAAGTTGATTATTTTGTTTTATAGAGAGGTTTTAAAACATTGCCTCCTTTTGCTGCTAGCCAGCCTTTTTAGGTAACCCTTTCCTCATGGTTTCCATCAAGTGGCACATCATGCTGTCCCAAAAGATTGGGAGTCTGTTCATCAAGCTGTGTCTAATAAACTGGGGAGCTTTTAACAAGTTTTCTTTATCCCCTGTGTAATTATTTAGTGCTGTTCTTTGCAGCCTCAAAATATACAAAGTGCATTAAGACCTCTTTTCAAGCAATGCTTAAAGTGCTTCTGGGAAGTCTGCCCCAAGTGTCACAAACATCTCAGCTGCTTCTACTTAGATTCAGGGAGTGTGTTATCATCATCAGTGGCAGTAATTGCAGACAAAGGGGGAGGGTGCATTTTTTTTCAGAATATTACGGCTTTGAGGGGCCTTATTGAACCCTTAGCAGATCATATTGATCTGGCATTAAAGTTTTCAGCCTGAAGCACTGGACATAGTACCCTAGATTTTAAAGAGCTGGTACTCTTTGTTAGAAGATGTGTGATCCTTCCTTTCAAACACCATTTCTCAATATGCTTCTGGACCTACTGCCAAGATCCCAGTCATCAGGACAGTCCTTCTTGCTACAGTGGAATTGCTGAATTCACACACTAGGTTTGTACAGCTCCTTCTTTGGAGCATCCCAATAAACCCTGCATAAAAAGCAGTATAACTGCTGTTGAGTCATATTGGCAGAAGCCTCTTATCCATCAAAAGCATATGTATTTTTTCTTCAAAGAGGTATTGAGGTATTGACTGCAGTAGATGAAGTCTGGCAGAAAAGCTTTAGAAACAAAATAGATTCACCAGGAAAAAAAGTTTAACAAAACCTGGCACTGTCTAATAAAAGTAAATGTCAAGAAAGGTGAGGATGAAATGTGTAGACTGTGTAGCGAGTGCTTGTTCCCCAGGACATCCCAAGTGCTCCAGGGTGACTGGAACCAGCCTGTCCAAGTAGATTTAGCTACACTGCAAGAATCCACAAAGTCTGTATCTTGCAGAGACATTTCTCTATAAATAAAGGACAAGTTTCCTCCCAATGGCAAGAGCTGTCTCCGGTGAAAATAACATGCTTTGTAGAAAGATAGAGATCGCAACATATGCATGCACTACCCCACCTGTCAGCCCTGGGACTCCACAAGCCAGGCCACACAAGAGGCAGCAGCCAGAAAGAGCCAGTGCAGAAACCTGGAGACAATTTGAACATAAAAATTATTGACCCTGTTAAACCACACCACAAAAGAAAATAAGAGGGTAAAAATCAGATCATGATAAAATAATTCCTTCTCTTCTTAGAGTTAGTTAAAAGTATTAAGTGCATATAGTTATAAAAAACTTTATAGTTTATTATATCATTGAGAGATATCAGACAACATTCTGAATCGCAGCAGATTTACAATGTGATGCACAGAAACCACAAGGTGTCAGAAGAGCTGATTTAGAAGTTCAGATCTGTCAGTAAGCAGACATTTCAAAAACAGTTTTTAGCTCCAGAAAGTCACAGGCTGTGGTGCCAGGGAAGAGGTGTAGGGTTGTAATAACACACAATAATAGCAACAGTAATTGTAAAGATAACTAGAGTTACATAGTCTAGCAGCTGATCTACTGTGTAGAGCTTAGTAGACAAAATTCAGTTTGCTTTGCTTTATTGCAAGTATGACAATCACAATGATCTGTTTTAATACCAGCTGGGAAATTTCTTCATTAGAGACAATATGGACTCTGAGTCACTGTGTTACAAGGTATTTCACCTAAACAGTGCCTGAAAGATTAAGTTGTGGCACAGCACGTAGAAATACATGTCTGTCACAGTGACAGATTTGGTTAACTGGTCACTGACTATGAGACCTTAAATGTCAGGGTAATGCATGTGGTACAGATCCCTCAATAGATTAGATTAGACACTTCAATTTCTATGCACTGGGTTCATTTGCTGGAGCTTGTAAAAAATATTTGTGCCAACTTTCTTAAAGCTCAAAGAGAAAGGCTAACCCCTTGAAAGCTGCTGGGGTTTTGATTAGAATGAGGTAATTGGATATTAAATGCTACTATACTAATACTTAAGTAGGATTTTAAATTTTTTTTTTTTTTTTTTTTTTTTTTTTTTTTTTTTTTTTTTTTTTTTGCCAGTTCTTATGCTCAGATGCCATCAGAGGAATGTTGTAACATATTGTGCCTAATTTTGAACAATCCAAATGACACACAAAGATGCAGCTTAATGAACCTCAGAAATGTAAACTTTGGGGTATTTCAAGACATCCATGCAGTCAAGAATAAAGTGTTTTTTAAGAAAGGAAAAAGTGATTTTACTTGATCAAAAGTGGAGAAAGAGGAGTAGAGGACAATGCTTTAGCTAAGTGATGCTTTCACAATTACTTGCTGATCTATAGAGGTAAAGATGATGGATCCTGTGAACTAGGATCCAAGCTGTTGTTTTCCTTTCATGCTAACAAGATCATGTTAATCTTCAAAGACACCAATATTTCTGCTTTCTCTAAGAAATTGCTGTTTTATTGTGGTTTTTTTTCTTTTTCCTATTGTTATGATAATATCAGAAATGACAGCCAAAGTAAGAATAAGTTGCAATTCCAAAACTGTAAAATTTCGCAGAAATCTGTATGAAATATTACAATAAAAAATAAACAGATGCAGGAAAAACAAGCACACACAGGACTTCCATGAGTACTTGGAAGAGATTTTAACTGAACACATTTCTTAAGGATGTACATTTCTGGGAGGCACCAGTTCTTACTTTAGATCAGTCAGCAGAGCTAGAGTATTGCTGCAGAGCTGGAGAGAAAGTGAGAGACAGAGAGAAAAAACCAATACATTTTTAACTTGACCTAATCTAATTATGCAGACTCTTTCTACAGAGAAAAAAAAAAAGATAGTTCAAGGGAAGTTTCTTGTACGCACAATACATGCAGGAGCATTTGTGTAACTCATAGGTGAGCATATCTCTCTGTCAGAGAAAAACGTAATTTTTATTTTCTTCTGAATTTTCAGTGATTGTTTTCTTAATATTACTCTATTCTAGACTAATCCTAATCTGCTTTGCATATTTATCTCCCATGTCCTTTGAGATAACTCAAAGAGAGATCAAAAAGAGTTCTTAATCCTTCTTGTTCAGAGTAAGTTGGCAGTATAAACTTACTAAATGCAGATATGTCTATTTGTCAATTTGTCATCTCCCAGAACATGATCCTCTTACTGGTTTTCTTGTGCTTTATAAAAATAGCAATATGTCAGTTTGGGGTTTGGGTGTGGTTTTTTTGGTGGGTTTTTTTGTTTGTTTGTTTTTGTTTTTTGGGGTTTTGTGGGGTTTTTTGGGGTGTTTTTGTTTTTGTTTTTGTTTTTGTTTTGTTTGGTTAGGTTGGGCTTTTTTGTCGTTTTTTCTTTATCAAAACAGCATAAAGAAATACTGATTCTTAAAAGATGGGTCTGGAAGTAAATTAGAGTTAACCTCATTTTATATAGGTGGAAATCGAGGTAACTGGCATTTGTGTCAGTTTTTCCAAATCATATGAGAACTCTACAGCAGAAGAGAAATCTATCCAAGGTCCCAGCCATGACTCCAAGTCATTCATTTGCTTTCACCATGAGATCATCCTTCCATTCACAGTAATTGATATTTCCTTAGAGAAAACACAATGGAATTATCTCAGGCCTAGGACACAAAATCTGAGAAAAGTCTTACTTGACAGATGGATGCCTGCAACATAACCAAGAGGTCTAAGGTGCACAGCCTGGACTTTGTGCAGGTGGAGGATAGGGAGTATGAGTTGTATATCATATCCTGCCTCTCATCATTTCTTGGCAACTGTATTGCCCAGTAGATGGAAAAGTTTCATCAGCAGCTGAAAATCTGTTCCTTGTCATCTTCCTTCCCATAGAAAGAAGTGAATCATTGTGCTGTCCATAAGTCCTCTACTTTTCAGGCTATTGACACTTCCCCTGTGATGGAGATGGTGAAACAGAGTTTTTATTCTAGTTCTGTCTACTTCTACTTTATTTGTCCTTCAAATATACAACCTGGGATATAGGCTGTGAAAACTGGACAAAACATTATACATGTCTGTGTCAGCAAGATCAGATCTTCATACCACAGCAGAGCAAAAACAGCCAAAAATTCAAGTGTAATTTCTACCTCAATCCCTGCAAATTTTCTATGGAATACCCTAATTTGCTTCTTTACTTCAGTACAATCCTAGCTTCTTGCTGTATAAGCATGAAGTAAAGGCAGGAAAACCATGATTACTCTTATTTCAGAGGGAATATGTCAACATTACCAGACCACATCTAACACTAGCACAAGCACAATTCACAAAGAGTTAAATAAAGAAGGGAAAAAATATTATAGGGAGTAAACCTTTGAACCCCTCTATACAGAGACAGTTTGATTTTTCATAATGATATTGGAACTAAATATTTTTTACTGCAATATAGACAAGCCCGGAGAGGATAATTCAAGGAGTTCTGGGTTCTTAATTAACAATATAGGAGAAAGAGCAACTAAATTAGCAGGAATTAATGTTTCTTCTCATCTGCTTGCTCAATTTGAGGAAACACCTTCTCTGTATACATGAAATCCTGACTTAAAATCTCCGATGGCCTCTGTCGCCATACTTCAAAATATAATTAGCACATGTTGGCAATAAAGTCACATTAAATTGAATTTTTAATGAAATAAACACATTACTGCATTTTTAGTGGTTTAAAGACATTTCTATGTTGATTTAGAGAGAAGGCAATTCCTTCATTTATTTTCAATTATAAAATGCAAAATATGAACATGTGAGGGGTTTTTTGTGCACAAGATTTGTAGCAGAAGTTTAATCAGTTCAGTGGAGCATTTGCAGCTTTTAAGTGACTTTAGTGACTCAGGAAATGCAAGTGATCCAGATTTCTCTCCTGCTGTGTCACATGAACAGATCGATACAGAATTGTAAACTGTCTGTGAACAATGAGTCGATTGTTTGGCTACCAGCTATTGCATATGCATGCTGGATTCCAGTTACATTGATGTGTGCCATAGGATGCAATGAAATGAAGGTTATAATCTCCAGTGTGCGCACCAAAAACAAAATTCCTTGGAGACTCTATTCCAGTACTTTTCTCTCCCATGTACATTGGCAGAGAGGAGAGAATTCCCTGTGTTTTGCAAAGTAACAGCTTTCTAATTTATCAAATCTCTTCTTACATTTTATTCTAGTAATGTTTGCTTACTTTGTTTGGGAAAGTATACCCTGGAAAATACCTAGCTCTAGCTGCCATGAAATTAACCATCTCCGAAGGTTATACCAAGGTCTTTCCACACTGGTGATAGCAAACTTTTAGAGATTTCATTAACCTATAGTGACCTTGAAGAAAATCGAGCTTCATGAGATTGTTTATGTAATAATTTTTCTATAAAGTTGTTAAAAAGAGTGTTATTCCTTTCTATTTCCATTAGGAATTTTTGGAAAGCAACAATGTTCTACTGAATACACCTCATGGAAAATACTGACTTCCTGTGTTAAGGCCTTATTTTAGTTTCCCGGATCTGCTAATGAGTAAAAGATGCAACCTGCATGATCAACAAAAGGATTTTCCCATATGCTGGCTAACATGTGATTAAATTATTATTTTGTAGGGCAGGTATATTGTCAGAGATTTTGGATCATATTTGCAGCTAGTATAACTTGTCATATCTTCAGCAGAAGTGTCACAGTTTCAATCATCTAGTGTTTATTCCTTAATGCAGAGAGAGGCATGAAAAGAGGTAAACAGGTCTAGATAATGTTGATATTTTAAATTCCTTCCTACCATATTTTGCACAAGAAAGAGCATTAAATTTGGCTATGTAAATAGAACCCAGATTTTAAAATAGCCAGGTTCTCTTATGCATCAAGGAGAAAGAAAGATACAAACCAGAATTATTTGCTTTGTGTAATATTTTATAGTCAATTTTCTCTTGTTAACATTCATGCCATGTAATTGCGTGCACATGTGTACATGCGTGGTCCTTATTGTGCAGAGTTACAGCCAGATTCTTGTTCACATGCCAGAGCTCTACCGAGGGTTCAGGGAGTTGTTGCCGCACTCTCCTTTATTCTGTGTACAATAATGAATGCTCCTTCCTGTATCTGCCAAATGCATGGTTTGATCCTAGTGATATCCATTTGGCATCAGGCTGTTATTCACTAACCCTTCACCACAGCTATTAATCACAGAAACGTGCAAGGTAGGTTCACTCGGTCGTCTTGTGTTATTAAAGTCCATCCCTGAAATGCATTTTCCCAGGTGATTCTTGGCTCTCCAGCCTATTCCCAGCACCCACAACATACAGACCCATCCAAATCACTGGGCATATTCCAAGTGTTTTCAAGAAACTCTCTTTTCCACTACCTCAGAGTTACCCCCTCTTTCCCTGGACTCACCCTCAGCACTGCACTGTCGTTCATTGCAGTATATTTTAGCAATGGACTTGGAAGAAACCCACACATTTTAGAATGCCATTTTGAAAATTTAGCTAACTGCAAATTCTTCATTCTTCATATGGTTTGATCTCAGAGACTTGCCTAATTTGGGCCAGTTCAGACAGTTTCCATTAACAGCAGCATATGGTAGCTGGCTTCAAGGTTCCTGTAACACATTCCTCTGTGTGTACAAATAAACCACAAACAACCCACAAAGTACTTTTTTTTCCCTGGCTGTAGCTGAAATCAGATAAGAAAAAAGGTTCTTTATTCGCAATTCCAACTCTCCTTCAATAAGAATCCAGCTTTAAAAAGACTCTGACAAAAGTTAGTCATAAATGCTGCCAGATAAGTGTTGCCCCAGGATTACCAAACAGCACCAGCCAGGCAAAAGGACTACCAAATAATACTTCAAAAGTGCTGCTGGTAACCCAACAGCTTCACCAGCAAAAAAGAGTTGGTTTTGTGAACAAGGACCAAATCCTTAGCTAGTTTACATCATCGTTGCTTTGGTACAGACACCAAAGCTGGTGTGGCTTACGTAGGTTGTCTGTAAATGTATCTCCATCTTTGCCATACACTCTATGGGGAGAGTGCTATAATGGTATTTATACCATAAAAGAGAAATGTCCAATTTTTGCACATATTTGAACTCAGCTTCAGAGAAAATTTCTGGTAGTCTCTATAATGTGCTTTCTAAAAGCAAACCGTCAGGGGCAAAACATATGGAATAACTTTTTTTTTTTTTGGTAGAAAAAACAAACTCTTGTCACAGGGACACATTTATCTGATTCATATTCTCTAATGTTCACTTTTATTGCAGCTTTTTAAGCCAAATGGTTTAGTTTGAGTTTATAAGTTTTCTGACGTTTAAAGTTTGGCAGTGGATAGACAAAAACACTTACATAGCAGAGGATGTGATAGGAAAAAAAGGGAGAACGAGGTTGCAATTCTGAGCTCAGGGTCCTGCTGCAGGCAATTCTGGAGGTTAGTACCCATTATACACAGTTCCCAGTTTCCCAGTTACACTCCTCGAGGTATTTCTTCTGGTGTTCCTATCACAGAATCTGATGCCTTTGGATGCTTTTTAGAGCATATAGGGGGTGCAGAATTCCAGAAACAGATGCCAAACACCCCTAATTCTCAGTGTAGCCACTAGAAATCATGTTTTCTTAATCCTGTTGTCAAAATGAAGACAGGACAATCTTTGCCACGATTAATGTCTAATATTTTTCCCAGCCTACTTTCCTTATCAGGTGAAATGGTGAAGTGTTTGGGAAGGCCTCCAAAACTGAACAGCAAACTCAGCTCTACATCCTCAGACAGACATGCACTCATCACTACCAGAAAAGGTACCTACTTGGTGCTGTACTTTTAGCATGTTTTAAATGTCCAGAGCACTGCAGCAACAACTTTTTTCTCCTTTACATGAGGAATAAATGTGTGTGCCTGCACAACTTCAGAAAGGATGAAAATTTACCTAGGTTTGTCAAAATAGTTTGAGGAACTCAGAAAAAACAATAATTTAAAAAAAAATAGTATTGCTGTCAAAATTGACCTTTATTCTAAATGAAGAGAAGTGATTACACAGCAGAGAGGGCATGGCTATCCACCCTTTCCATTAATAATTTCTGCTGGAAAGTACAGAGGGGAGCATACAATGATTAATCCAAAAGCAGGAGAGGATGCATTCTAGAAAGGACACAGAATTCCCAGATCCAGAAGTTCCTGGTATGCAGTAGAGGATGATATCACTTCAGCAGTTCAATGCCATATTGTCAATTTTTACTCTGTAAGTATAAAATATAATAGATCAAGAAAGAAGCATGTTATTCTTTCTAAATCACAGGTAATCATTGAAAGGTAATCATTTCCTCTGTCTGTCTTTCTTCCTTTCTGATTGCAGTATTCTCTCTCCTCAAATCCTAAATAAAGCTACCATAAAGCCAATGGTTTAGAGTGTCTTCCAAAATGCCTTTGGAAGAAGTCATCATGAATTGATGAAGGAGTTTACATTCAGGGAGTATTTTAAATTAGAGACATTTCATAACAAAAAAAGGAACTGTGTCTCTTAGCAGGTGCAGAGAATAACTGTTTCTTTTCACTTAGAGACACCCCATCTATTTGCAATCTGCTTTCAAGTTTGTTTGAGATTATTTTACCAGTGCAGAGACTTAGGAGGCTTTAGAAAGCATGTGTTCTTGCAGTTTAGAATATGTATTCTTGGTTTCTCTTGTTCTTAATCTGCATTGATTTCCCCCCTAAAACACAGAAGAAAAATCAGTTTTCCATTATGTTTTTTAATCAGTCATAGTAAGATTTAAATGGTTCTGGATCTTGCAGGTAAAAGAGCTGATAATCAGCTGGGGAGTTCTCTCATTTATTACTCTGAGTTGACAGGAGGTTAAATTCTTCCTTACTATCATGATGAGGCAAGTGGAGGCCTGGCAGGTGCTCTTAGAGACAGTCTGCCATCCTAGAGTAGCTCACACTGATGACTGAGACATCTAGAAAGAAAGAAACAGCTAGAAAGAGGCTGTTTGCTGTCAGAAGACTTTAGGATCGGGGAGTGATTCTCCAATATAAGCATTTGTTAGTCACTGGCTGGGAGAACCTTGATCTGCTGCCGTATTTGCAGAGACAACACAAGTGCTGAGACCAGGACTGCCTATGCATTGACTCACCCACGGCCTGAAGCCGCTTTCCTCAGAATCAGTGGGAGCCTTTCAACTGGTTTTACAGCAGGAGTTTTTTCAACAGCTAACCCTGTATGCTGGGAATTATTTGTCCCGTGGCAAGTGTGATGAAAAAAACCCAAACACTCCCATATTCATCATCCTTAATTGACAATAAATGAAAGGGCCCTGGTAAAATAATGCAGCTGCAACCAGAGAAAAAGACACACATGGAATCTGAAGACTGAGATAAGCAGATCTTTTCCTTTCTTGATTCAGAGCTATGAGACTGCTCTATGCAGTAACTGTCAGTGGCCACAGCTTCAGTTTCACTACTATGACTCACTTTCAATTGCTCTTAGGTAAGTGCCAGATGCCTTCTTTTTGCTCACAAGCTTCAGTTCAGAAAAACATATAAGCATACGCCTGAACACCTTTCTGAATAACAATGAACGACATACATAATTAAAATTCAAAGCACACTTAAATGCATTGCTGAATCAGGGACTTCATGCTTGTAGTGGTTTCACATTCACTAAATTGTGGTCTTAGTACTTACTCTTTCTGTGGGAGAGAGACTAGGAGAAGAACAAAGCAGGCTCAGCTTTAAAATTAACAAATACTTTATTAACATACACTAAAAGACTAGGAAAAAGAAAGTTGGAAAAAAACTAAAACAGAATGAAACTTCAAAAACACGCTTCCCTCCCTTACAAACCATTCACTTTCTTACAAAACAACATAAGGAGACAAAACTTGTTATTTTCAGTCAGTTTCATTATCTGACGATAGTCTTTCATCAATTCTTTAGGGGAAGAGTATCTCTTAGAGTCATGGATCTCACTGACAACCTAGAACAGTTCTCTTGTGGGTTTTAAACTATCACAAAAACAACCACCCAGAGAAACTTGCCTTTGTGACCCTTCCAGGAGCAGTTTCCCAAGCTGCTTATGGGTCATGGGTCTTGGACCCATGGGTCTTGCATACTGGGGTGTCACCATTTAAAGATGAATAACTCTAAAGCAAAGGATTCTTCACCTCAAGGTACAGAGATATCTTCTCACTTCTTCACTGGTGCAGGGGGCTTCTCATCTTCATCTCTGTTCAAGAATCTTATAGGATTAATATTACTTAGTCTGTCACAAACACCTGTGCTCAAATCAACACACAAATTAAACAATCATCTCCCTAAATGCATATCTTTCCCATGATTTAAAGGAATGATCTAAATATAGAGTTCTTTTCCATGGCTCAAGTAAGAAGGGAACAACCAACTTTTCAACCCTCTGTCTCAATAAACTTTTTATTCTTGCTCTACTGACTTCATGCTGTTTTTCTTTATGTTCATGTGAAAAATGCATATTATATGGCTCTACGCAAGATATTTAATATATGTATTATGTTGTATTAATTGTTAATGTTGTATTAATAGTTTGATAGTATGGTAAATGTAGTTTTGTAGTTAAAATGTAGTTTTTATGTACCAAGCACATGAAAACGTAAATCTTTCAGAGAAAGAAGAATTTAGCACTTCCTTATCAGAAGAGACCAACTCCTCCTGCCTCTCTCAGCCTGGTGGACACCGTAGAGGTTAAAAGAAAAAAGTGATTTTGACCAGGGACAATTCTTTGTTTGAATGGAATGTATGCATAATGTATGAAATGTATGAATATTCAACAGGCTATTGCTTTTAAGAGATAATCCTTTTGTTAACAGGGTCCTTCTCTGAAGCTTTTCGCTCGGGGAGGCACCCAGATGTCTGAAACTTTGTTTTTATTGTCTTGTATTGTCCTAACTCTGAAATTGTTCAATTTTTTCATTCTAATTCTATTTTTATAACCGTCTTATTTACTATTAAACTTTTAAAATTTTAGAACAAGTAATTAGTGTTTATCACAGTTCACTCTGTCTTTTCTTACTCTCTCAGAGAAGGGCTAAGCTCTGTAAGCTTCATGTTGCTAGGAAAGGGTTAAATCTGCTTGAAGTCTTTGTTTCTCTCTTTGTAGCTCGTGGTGTTAGATGTTCAAGGCCCTGCTGGTGAGGGAGGAAGAACTCACAGAAACATCAGAGATCAGAGCACCCGGGCAGTCCAGAATCACAAAAAAACAGGCAGGATCATAAATGCCTTCTCAGCCCACCCCTCAGTATAAATCGGGGTGGCCTCAGCCTAAATGGTGCCCATAGCTCTTATCAGGGGCCTGGCAGATATCTCTCTCTGCTCCAGGGAAGTCCGAAGAAGGTAGTTGTTGCAAAACAGCAACCTCTCCTTCCCCCACCCCCCCTCCCCCTCCCTGGGAGCTGATAGAATCTGGCCAGGCCTCAGGCCAGCTCCCCCCCAAAAGGGGGGAGCAGCAGGCCCAACTCAATGTTACCTGTCACTCTCTGGCCAAAGGAAAGAAGAAAAAGGACTCACCGACAAGAAATCAAGGGGTTTTATATGGTACTTCCCAAAGTCGTAGCTTGCCGCAGTGCCTCTGTTCCTGTGCTGACCAGCGCGGCCACAGGCTAGCT
>JANEHK010000081.1:776833-805438 GCA_025960845.1 Tachycineta bicolor | reverse complement strand
CGCAGTGCCTCTGTTCCTGTGCTGACCAGCGCGGCCACAGGCTAGCTCAGTCCTGCACTGCAGCAGCGTGGTAGGTCAGGGTGGCAGGCAGGGCGAGCCACCTCTTCCCTGTGGGGCCTTGGTTCCCTCACCACAGCGACGGGCACAAGGATACAATGCGCGACCACGGCAACCAGTGAAGAGAGACTCCTCTGAGCAGGGTAACAGGTGGTTTATTAGGACAAGAGGGGGCACGGAGCTCCTCACTCTTTGCCAGCTGCCCAGGAGGAGCCCCGAGCTCAGGCGTGCAGGAGCTATAACCGGGGGTGGGAAGAGGGGTGGCGACAACCGGTCAGCCAATGACAACTAAGGTAGGTGTAACTGGGGGTGTAAATCTCATAACTGGGAGCCAGCCACAAACTAGAGGGAGGGGATTTCCAGGACCCCGGCCTATCACTCGACGCCTTCCCCGGAGCTTTCTAGAAGCCAGGGAAGGGTTTAGGAGTGATAGACAGGGCGCCCAAAGGGAGAGAGAGGGGATTGACAACTAGGGGACAGGGGGAAGGGGTGATTGACAGAAAACGAAACCTTCTTCAACTTGGGGTAAACAAGTCGGGACCATTACATGAAATAGGGGAGTACAAAGAACAAGCCAAATACAAAGTTCAGTATAAAGCTGCTTAAAACAAATAAATAGTCCATACGCCACCACAGTAGCTAACAATTTTCAGTAGTTAGAACAGATGCCAATATTCCAACTAACCCTCTGATAAGTCCCTGTCTTTTCTAAAGCAATTCCCATGTCCTGACCTGGAGAATTATTCTACATTCTTCTATAACTAAAAAACCAAAATGTACTAACCCATGACAATGCTCAATCTGAGTGATTAAAGGATCCTAGTCTAATTGGTTTTGCTTTCAATGTGACATAATTTTTCACTGTATCTCTGTAAAATTTGAATATGATTTAATTTCATTAAAATGAAATTAAAGAACAACTTTAAATTAGCTAAACAATATGGTGCCAGAAAAAAACCCACCAAAGTGAAGGTTCAGTTCTCTGCTGGAAGCAAGGGAATTTAATTGTTCTATTAATCACACTTTTGCACTGCGTGACATTAAAATGTAAAATATTGATCAATGGTACCTTCCACATGTCAGGGCATTTTACAAATCTTCTCCAGGTTCTGTGACCTCTCTAGTCTGTATCGCCAAAAAGAGGCCTGTACTGGGCACTCTCCTGTTGACTGTCATTTACAGGCACTCAAGGCCATTTTCACAACCACTACTTTATTTATTTGTTGATTTGTTTGTTTGTTTCTGATATCTGAAAGGTGTCATAGGAATAGTAGGACAGATCATCATAGAAACAACATGACAAAACTATTAAGAAAATGCTGCCCCTCGGTGGTCACTCCTTCCTTATCACTGCTGGACCGCAAAGGACTGGATACTGCTTCCACCCTGTTTTTTCAGGCAAATCCAGCCAACTTCCATAACTTCTCTGTGTCAGTCTTGTCTCTGACTCACATACAGAATTTGCTTTGCCTCCATGGTGCTCTGGATACATTGTAGAGTTATGCGTGAAACACAAAGACAGTTGAATCCTTCCAAGCAGTTTGAGTAAAACACCCGTTCCTTCTTGCTTTGGCAAAATACCAAATGCTTATGCTGTGCATGGCTTCAAACACTAAATTGCTAGCAGCAATCCAAAAAAGCAATGTAGGGATGTTCTGGCAGATCCCAAGCTGTAGCTTTCTGGCCATTCAGCCCTTTCAGAGAAGTCAACTAGAAGTTATGCCATTAGATTAACTGCATGCACTGAGACCAGCAGGGTTACCGATGTCTTGTAAATCAAGGTTACATGTTTTGTGTTTTACTCTATTTTGCAGTCTGTTAGTTTTTACCAAGAAAGCATGTGACACTCACATGTACTGCAAGCTTATCTTGTGCTAGTCCACCTAGTGATTCTTTCTGTTCAGTAACATTGACACCTCAGTAAGTAAGCGAAGTTACTCTTTGCTCAGACGGTAGGTCATCAGGTTCACCTGCAGTCTTGTGCAGCTGGACCACTGTGGCTCACAGTGTGACCCTTAGATTTTCCTCTTCATCATAGGATGATGGTGATCCGGGGGTGAGTAGACACCAACTGGTCTACAGACACAAATCACTTTCTGACATAATTCCAAAGACTTCTGTTTTCCTTAGCTGACACAGAGCCCTTAGCCAGCTGCTCTCCTTCATAAGGTCATTTGCAGGACAAACTGATTTCAGACCCCAATTGATATTATAGGGCACTTTGTGTGATGGGTAACTGTGGAATGGATATTTATGTCTAGCTTCAGCTTTCCCTCCTGCTGCTCTGCTTTTTCCCCCTTGTATACACTCCCCCAGGGATGCTGCTTTCAATGCTGGCATCTGTCCTTGATCCATCCTTGAGAACTCAGAGCCAGGGTCACCCACATAATTCCTGGTGCTCTGTGAGGAAGTGTCTGGGTCCCTCCTGGATATTGCTTGGCCATCACAGCAATTTTCTGCTCTCAGGCACTTCTTCCTTTCTGCCAGCAAGCACGCTTTGTGGTTTCCTGTATTTGGCCATTGGTCTAGACCACATAAACTCCTGCTATTGTTTTGTTGCCTGCTTTAAGACCTTCTGCTAGGATGCACTTTTGCCACACCCAGATTTTGTTGACACTCTTTCAAGACTTCTCATATGATCCTAAACCATAACAAATTATCCCTCCAGGCTTTGTTTGTGCTTCTTACCTCATACTTCCTGCTCTTGTATTGCTCTCCCTCTACCAGGAAGATAAAAACACCAGCCACTCTTTAATTCTATTACTTGAATCTAGCTTTGTGACCCCTCAGCTCAGCAGCTGCTGCTTGGTAGACTGAGGGTACCACAGGCACAGACCAGACTGTCTCTGTGAGATAGGTTGGCCAAACTGACAAAACTTCATTTTTCAGGCCAAAATTAATCCCACTTCTCATGGGTAGTTTTCCCAAGCAGAGCCATATGATTTGTGGCTGCTTTCCAGTATAGTTCAGAGAATACCCCTAATCTCCACCAGTCCAGTGAAACTAGGTTATTCTTAATTGACATGTCCTGTCTGCCTTGCAGGCTAAATGGCTTCTTCAGCTACATTATACAGAGGGTCCTTATCTTCTTGAAATCACTCTAAAAACTGATAGACAGAGGTATTCCAGCTTCTAGTCTTTACTTGTGGGATGGGTAAATCATGCAGGCTTCTTTATCCTGGGTCCTGTATGGTAGATTATTTTCTGCAACACTCAGAGTGTCACTGAAAAGACATGTATTAAAAATACATGAAAAAAAAAATAAAAATATGCATGGTAAAGTGGTTAGGGGAAGTGGCAAAGAAAATTATTGTGATGAAGACAGAGAAAAAAATTACATGTCCCAGTGCCAGGAGTAAACTGTCACAGGTCAGTATTTCCCCTTTTATATGCCTGGGCATCTGTTGCTGCTCACCACAGTGCAGCATTGTTCACTTTTATCTCCTTCCAGGTCTTTTAGCTTGTTCATCCAAATATCACTGTCTCTTAAAATAAGTTGGTCATGTAAGAATTATAGCCATTCTAATATTAATCTAGCCACAAAAAAGCCTCTGCCATCTTTCCTGGGTTACATTCCCTAAACACTCTTTATTCCCTTATAAACAGTAATGCTGGGGGTGGGGGGCAAGGTATTTTTTTAAAAAATTCCTTTTACTTGAGCTCAGCTTAAGGTTATTTTTTTTCAGCCAAAAAAAGCAAACATAAACTCCCAGGTCTACTGTTCAACAGGGAAGTCTGACAGACAGCAGCCTTTATGGGTTTTATCCACTGTGTTCTTCAGCTCTCTGTTACAGGCAAGAAAATTAGCATGATTCTGCTTCTCTCCATCTTCAGATCTCAACTGGATAAGTGTAAGTATGGAACAAAGACTAAAGAAAAGTGGCTCTTGCAAGATAAGGACATTGTGATGGGTAAGTTTTTTCATTTTGGGAAGGGACATTAATTAGTTTTTGATTTGTATGACATTTGTATTTGCTCCCTTGCACCTAAAACACCACAGACCTAACATGTATGTATTTAATATGTGAGGATTGACAAAAAGCAACACATACCAATGTTTTCCATGATGATTATCAAGGCAAGAACCGAGAAAGAAGGATATTCAGGCATAGTTGTAGAGGCTTTGTGGTCTTCTAGAGCATGGCAGAAATATGTGCCCAGTTCTGCATTTTCTGAGGTTAGTCTGTATCTAATAAAGCCTCACTGATAAGTGTCCAGCCTCAAAACACACTTTTTCTGTTAAAAAGCAAGTAGCTGGATTATCTTCTCTTGTACACCCAGATCTACTGGAAGTAATGAAAGACAGTGGGTTTTTAAAGGATTGTTGTGCATTGCATTATTATTATCAGTTATTATTAATTATTATGTAGTCTACTACATACTCTAATTAGTACATATTTGACATCATAATTTATTCTTACATAGCAGTTTTTATCTAATATCATCAAGCTTTTTACTATTCTAATTCTATTTTACTTTGTTGGTTCAAAGGCAGTTATCAGTAATACACTGATAACACAGTAACAAGCGGAGAAACAGATACGTTAAATGTTGTGCAAAACTTCTTGTAATTCCTGGGTCTTTACTCTGATATTGATTTAATTTAACGGAACAAACCACATGGTAAGAAGTTTTAAAATCTTTTAAAGTTTGTTGCACTGTTACAGGGGAAGACAACATTTTCTAAAATTCTGCCTTCTGTCTACTTTTCAGTGCTTATTTCAATCAGAAATGCCCACATTTCCAAAGATAATAAAATGCATATCAAAGCCTTATCATCAATGTTTATCAGTAAACCCAAAACTTTATAATTTATACAAATATAAAACACAGTTTATTAAGCTATAATATCTGTAGTACCACTTAGATTCTTGTATGATATGCTTTACCTCAATTTTTTTCTCATGGGATGCTTACATGAATAGAGGAAGTATAGCCTTTTCTAGAAGGTTGAATGTAACCCTTGGAATGTCATTCTGAAAGTGGTGGGGAAATGTAAGAATATGGTGACTTACCAAATCTATGTAACATAAAGTTCAGATGGTTGTCAAAGGAATAATCATTTATGTCAAACACACACATATGACATTTTCCCTGATTCAAACAGAGATTCCACTCTAGCATGCATTTTTGGTTTTAAGACTAAAGAAACAATTTGATGCAACTATAAATCTTTTGTATGTTGGATCAAATTAATAATTATTAACACACATGTTAAATAAGCAAATGTTTTAATAAACCTGTTGTACACAAACATACATAATTTTCTCTGGTACTCTAAGAGTTATTTACAGTAAAAGATTTGACAAGTTAACTGGTGTCATGCACACAAAAGAAAAGTGCAGAAGAAGCTCTCTAGTGTACATTTCCCAACAGAAAATTTACCTTTCCACTAGACTTACCTGGTTGTACTTTCCCACTAATTCAGTTCTTTCATAGGAAATCTCACCTCCATCCATTGTGTTAGGAACAATTCAATTCTTAGGCTACAGAATCCCATTTTTATGATCTTAACTTGGTATTGATGGAAGTTTTGTCTAAGACCTCAATGCGGCCAGGGCTTTGGATATGGCCTGGTTTCTTTTAGCAATTAATAAAGTACTATAGCTACAGTCCATATTTACAAAAGAGTCAGCAGGCATCAGGAGGCAGCTGTGTGGAAAAGACGATGGGAGAAAATCAGGACTAGCAGTGCTCATTTTCCATCTCTCTGGCCCTGATTCAGCAGAGCACTTAACCACATGTTTAGTTTTAGGCACATGAGTAATCCCATCTCTGCAGAGCAAAGTGTGTGTTTCATTCTCATTGACTTTGATGGGACTACATAACGACCCATCAAAACTTGTGTGCTGAGCATGACACTTTCACTACTGCTTCCACCTTGCCCACACCTGCAGCAGGGGCCCTGCTCTGAATCATATCAAAGTGCCAGAGCCCCTTTTGCTCTGCAAACCCATGAGCCTTATGACCTTGTTCCACCCAACTGCGTCCTCACAGCTGCATCTGGCCTCTGGGAAAATGGACTGGGAGTAAGTGGGAACTGTAGTATTTATTCAGAGCATTCCTAGACCAGCACCAACCAACTTAATCTTATTGTCCAGCTTGTGCAGTCATGATCAAGTATTTTGCTGAGTCACACTCTATCTTCCTAATCAGTTGAGATTTCAAATAAGGATACTGAAAATGAGCTGATCATCAAGTCCTACTCCTGGCCCTGCATAGGACTTCCCCAAAAGTCACACTGTGTGCCTGAGAGCATTGTCCAAACCGTTCTTGAATTCTGTCAGGCTTGGTGCTGTGACAACTGCCCTGGGGAGCCTGTTCCAATGCCCAACAAGTGAAGAACATTTTTCCAATATCCAACCTTAAGCTCCCCAGCACAACTTCAGGCTGTCAACGATCACTACAGAGAAGAGATCAGTTAGCTATCCCAAAACCAGATAAATACATACCCCTGATGGACCGTACACAGGACACATGCTTAAAGCAAAACAGGTGAGCCCAAATCCACAGTTCTGCAAGTCCTATTTTGGAGTCTAATTCTGCAGTAATGGAAGTCAGTGGAGGTTGGGATCAATATAGGTCCTCATTCACTTTAAATATTTAAGCATTATTTAAGAAGACACTTACTTCAAGGAAAATATTAGGTCTCTTTGAACTCATTTGGAATGAAGCACATGCTTAAATACTTCAGTGAATCAGGGATCTGTACTTTGGATCCACAGTACTGAAAGATATCAACAGAGGCAGTCCAGCAATTTCCTGTTGGTGCCTACATCTCTGGCTGTAGCCATGATATTATTATCAGCTTATTTTGATAAATAAAGTACTCTTCCCATTTCAGTATATTTTTTCTTTAATATGCAGGATACTATAAGTATGTAAATGTTGCTGGGTTAATAATTTTCTGAAGTGAAACTGTATGCATGGAACCTGATGCTATTTTATTCTACTTCAACCTTTCCTTAGATTTTTGCTCTGGCCCATTGATTGAATCATGACAAATGATTTCTTGAGCATGCTGATTGCATTCAGCCCTGATGGCATGTTCGAAATCCTGCTTGTGGTGGCTGATTTCATTTCCAAAACTTGCAGGGGTTATTTATGGGAAAACAAAAGCCCTTTAAGAGATACCTAACAATGGATTTGGCTAGTTAGTTCATTTACTGTGCAAAAGGGGAAAACAATCAGCAGCTCTTTCTGCCTGTGTTTTCTTATGGAATACTACATTTGGTTTTGAGTCATCAGCTTACAGCTTATCAATCTTTCATACCAAACTATCTTTAGAGGTAAAGACTAAAATCTTTACTACGGCTATTATTGCAGTGCCAGTCAGGAAAATGGGATACATAATTTGGCAGTCTGCAGCCATAGAAGGAAGCACTTTTCTCCCATTAGAATCAAAAACAGACTTTCTGACTAGAGATCCTGGAGAGCTCTGGAAATGTCCCGGATCAACAGACACAAAAGCCACTCTCTGTTGGATCAAGCCCAGTGCACATTGAAAAGATTTTCCTTCCTTGTGCACAGTTGGAGAATAGTTTGCCTTTGGGATTAGATGTCTTGATCAATGTAAAAAATACTTAATATTTTGTTTGGAAACTCATTGTGTATGGCCATATACAAGAGACAATATCTTAAAGGGAAAAGAAGTGACAAAGTCAATAAACAGTATTTTCAAGGCTGACAAGAACTTAAGTTTTATAAAAGTAAATTTCTACTGGGCATAGAAAAGGCACTAAAAAATAGGGATTAATGAGATTATACTATTTTATTTCAAGTACTGCATTTTTTGGTTTAAAAGCTCCAGCCTTCATAGGATTTCTCTTTCAGTTTATTAAAGTTTGTGGGAATAAAAGAAGAAGAAACTTGGAGAGATGAAGAAAATTACAAAAAAAATACACTGTGTACTGTATGTGCAGCCATATACCAGTTCATGGCAGCCTAGCCAGGGCACGTGGCCTCCTTCAAACAACAGAAGTACATTTTCTATAAAGAAAGAGAGTCTTTCAGTAGAAATTCTCCCTCAAAAATGTTTCAGCCATGAGAGAAAATATTTATAAATACAAACAAATTCTACAAGCCTAATAATCTATCTGTGACATTAGTTACACTGAGGACAAACAAAACTATTCAAAGTGCTTGAACATTAAAAAAAAAAAAAAAAAAAAAAAAAAGAAAAAAAAAAAAGCCAGCAACCAGTGGACAATTTTTTTCATAAAGACAGGCAGTCTTTACAAAATAAATAAATAAAAGTTCACAAAAACAAAGCATCAAACCAGTGTTCTGTTTTCAGTGCTAATATGCATTCGAAACCTTTGAAAACTATTGCAGAGATATTTGTATGCCTTATAGGCTCTGATGTTAAAGGGATTAGGCACATGATTGCCTCTGAAACATTGTAGGAGATTCAAACCATTAGTGATATTTAAATGGCATTTAAATTATATGGACACTTCCAAATAAGAATTTAATGTTACTCTGTTATTCATTCAGGCACTTTTTAAAAGTGTCTGATTAGCCATTTTTTCCAAGGTGTAAATTCTGATGTACATTTGAGTACATTAACTGACTCATATCAGCAATAAACAGAGGTTTTAGCCATGCTAAAGATATAAGAATACCACATTTCTTCTTATCAGGTTCAGGGACAGCTTTGTGTATAAAAACAAAAGCAGCTTTCTCCTTCATCAGAACCCCTACCGTACCTTTGCTAGAGGACATTCGTTGGCTGTTCCAGAGGCAGATGCATCTCAAACCACCACCTCATGGAAAATACATCTTTGCTTTTGTCTTCTCATCCCATTTCTCTGTGGTAGCTGCAGAAATAGGAAACCTTGCTGCCTCGGCATTCTGTTTCAGTGCTTTATTTGGGGTCTATGAAGACTAATGGTCTGAAATCAATGAAAATGAAGGTCCCTGAAGGAAGACCAGTGAGAGGTGCACAGTTCTCCCCAAAATCTCCTAGGATATCCTAAATTACCCTAATCGCTCCCCTCCCATTGGTGTGTCTATGCCAATACATGTCATGCATATACTGAGCTCATTCTTGACTCACAGGCTTTGTTTAGAGAAAGCTGGCAGGACTGGGAATATCATACTTGAAATTGTCATGTGGTGGAGGATGATCTAGCATGAATACCAGAAGAGATGGCTTTCCAAAATGCACTGAGTCAAGAGACACAGACATTGTCAAATGCAAAGTTTTTTACTCCTTGTTCAGGAAAGAAAAAAAAAAAAAAAAAAAAAAAAAAAAGGCTGTTTGTAATATGCAAGCCCTGAAAGCAAAAATAACAATAATACATAGACCCTCTGGCCACAGAGTGAGTACTAGCTGAAGTATATAAACACTAGCATTCCTGCTTGGCTAGTAAAATTGCTGAAATATGTATGGGGAACATAAAGACAGCCCCTTTCGTCTTACTCTTTCAAGTAATATGACAAAAAGTGTGTTTAAAGCTCTAGGATTTATTTGGAAAGAAAACAAGACTTAGTAAATGACTTTTGTTCCCTCTGTCCTCCAGGGCAGGAATGAAGATTTAAGAATAAGGGATACACACCCTCTAAAATTTAACCTTCAAAATCTAGGGCTTCAGCTTGAGATTTTCAAGCAATGGATGCTTTCACACCTATCTTAGGTTGCAATGCAAGATGTAACCAAAAGTATGTATTCTATTTCCACCTGTTAAAAACAGGTGGGGCAGAGTTCTTTATCTCTTCCATGACCCATTCTCCCTCCAGGGGGATATCTTCTGTTAATGGGTCACTGAGTCTCTCTGCGTGACTAATGAAATTACATCATCCCATTGGGAGATGCTCCATCCAAGGGGAGGAGCCCAGCATTCCTACCTGAATAAAACCTGAGAGTCAGAACACCAAGGCAGCCTGTTTCCACTGGATTCCCAGAGGAAGACCGGACCCATCTCACCACCACTGGACCTTCAGAGGAAAACTACACCCTTCTACAGGATCATCTCTGCTCCAACAGAACCACATCTGTCACTCCAGAAGGACTTAACCGGACTGCTACCAACACCCTGACCCTGACCAGGTTGTATTCTGACTCTGTCAGTGTTTTCTATTTTTCGTTTGTTTGCTTTTTTTGTACTACTACATTTTCATTTTAATTTCCCTAGTAAAGAACTTCTCCATATCAAGGGAGACTCCTGCCTTCCTTGGCAGACACCTGTCTTTCCAAACCAAGACAACACACCCCATCAGTGCAGTGTGGCCCCTCCTGGTGTGGACAGGCTTGCAGCAATGTGCTATGTTTGGCTGTTCCTGTAGGTGCAGGATGATGAGAATCTAGGGAGACAAGCAGACAGCTGAGATGTATTCTGTCAGCACATGGAGGAGGTATTGCAGGCACTGTATGAATAACAGGAAAAGCTGGTTGTAAAGTGCAATTATTTTCAGTTTTAGTTGATCATTAACCTTTTGTGCTACGAACACCTGATCATTCTCAGTGAAATGTACAGTACAACAACCTGGCCCTTTCATCACAGAGATCATGTGCCACTGTGAAAGTTTTCAGATTTCTCCCTTTATTGCAGAACCCAGTGTTTTCTGTCTTTATTCGTGGTCTTCTTTCTGAGTCATGGAGATAGGTCCAGGGAAGGCCTAAGAGGGAATCCCATGTGGAACAGATTATAAATCACACAAATCTACATTTGTAGACTCTTTGAACCTCCTAGTCAATATAGAATTTAGACTGCCTATCCACTTCCCTTGAAGTCCATCCTCTGGACAAGATCTGTGAACTGATTTCCCTATTCTGAACATTTTCATCCAGGAAGCAGCTTCTGGAAGAACCCTTTGATTCCATGCTGCTCTCTGCACGTGTTGACTAGACAACAATAGGAGAGCAATCAGTTCAGGTAAGAAGGGGCATGGACTCAGATCATAGCGAATTATTTGCAGACTTTAGTGGTCATCTGCTGAAGGGAGTGGCAGTGATTTGATGGAAGAGGGAGAATAAAGAAATATCGGGCCTTGTGCATAAGGAGACAGCCAGGCTGTTTTGTTGACATATTATGGAGGCCTACTTATGGCCTCCATCACACTTCTCTCTATTCAGATTGTGCCACCAAGCAGGGTTTCAGAAGACTTCTTAAACGTTGTAGTGCCAGAATGATTTTCCTGCTTTTCCAGACCAGGCTTGGTGTATCCTCTCACTTGCAGTAACATTAATCTGGTATTTTATTCCTTTACTTCAGCTCCCATAGTGTGAGAGGTGGGTGTGTTTTAATGAGCCTCAGCCTCATTAAAAGCTTTCAGAAATTTGCAGGAACTGCTAAACTTCCTGCTACATGAAACATTTTCCTATGTCAGTGCCCAGGAGTGGGCGAACATCTGGAGAGTGAGAGACAGTCTGTTCAATGAGGGTGTTTGGCTCTTGGGCCCTGTAACAGAGGGTGGAGAAAAAGGATCCTTCTGCCTTTGGCATGGAGCAACAACATGAACTGACACTTCAGGGTATTTATACATTCAATAAGGGCTCTCCACGTCTGTTTGAGAGAGCTCCTTGTCAGGACTTTGTCCTCAGCTGGGCTGCAAACTTCTCACAGGAGGTGCCAGAGTTGTGCACCAGTCTCCCATGGGAGCAACCTTCCTGTGCACTAAGAGACACAGAAGATGCCAGTTAAGGTAAGTCTTTGAAGGAAATAAGCAGGCAGACAGTTATGAGTGTCTCTTCTGGGGCTTGAGGATGGACACCTGCAGGCCCAAGTGGTGTTACTGTTGAGGACAGAGCACAGGACTGCTAATCGTTGCATTATAGACCAAAAAAAAGCTTGTGAGCTTCTGCTTCAACACATCCCTTCTGTCATCCACTGCAGCCACTCCTCTGACTTGCAGGGACAGTGAGAGACAAACTTGAGCTTTGAAGACAAGGAGCCCTATGGTGATTCAATCAGAGGTAGTTCTAAAAATATCCTTTTAGAAATTACAATAAAACAAAAACTTTTATATAGTATTCCTATACTGGCAAATCTGACTGTTGAGAGAAGAGTGTCACTGGTTCTTCCAGTGGCATTCTCAGAGAGCTGGGAAAGAGAATGCATCTAGCAGTCCTGACAGAGAGAAAGGCTGTAGGTGATGACAGACAATAATATAAGGAGTCAGGGACCTTCCAGGTTCGTCTGCAGGTGATTGCTAGGCAGATATTTTACATCCAATACATAAAAATAATTGCTCAGAATATAAATCCTCCTCAGGCGCCCACAGAAAGGGGGGAAGAGAGTATATGACTGAGCAAAAATGAGAATAAGGCCTCACCACTGCAAGACACCTCAATTTGTACAATTGCCCAAAGAAGACTCTACAGTAAAAGTCCCTGTAAAATTAATGGTGGGGATCAGGGCTAGGGACAATGAATTAAGCAGAAGTAGTCTATCAGATAAAGCCTTTATATTATGCTAACCAAAACAACTGTCAATTAAACAAGAATGTTATTCATTTATTATATTTCATTATATAATGAATTGGTTGTCACTGGTGTGCCTTCAGAAGGCTGCAAGTAAGAAATGCAGGCTAAAGCCAGTAATGTGCAAACTAAGGTGTATAAAGGAATATATTCAAAATGCTAATCATAGGGCTTTGGGAAGCAGGGACAAGGAAGAAAATATAAATGAAAAAGAGATAGAATAATTCTCTACAAATTTATAGTGTGCCCTTGAGGCTAGTTATAAGAAAAAAAAAAAAAAATCACAGAGAGATCTATCAAGGCTAAGATGTACTGGCCAGGTACAGAAACAGTGAAACGCTGTAAGTCATCTATAAGAGAGCTATACAAAGTTATCTACTTTCCTATGATGAAATTGGCTGAAATAGATTCCCACTGAGCTGCACAGGGTCTGCAGCAGTCACAGATGATCACATAATAATTTTTGCCTAATCTGATTTTGAGCCAATTTTGGTGGCAGTACCCTAGCTGTCAGCCTGAAGGCATGATCTGTTGAGGAATACATGTAGTGCAGGTAGGTCTATTTGTAAGCTGCAGAATGGCATGCAGGTTGAGCTCTGGGCAGGAACCTGAGACAAGAGGCCCTGAAGTGCCAACATTTGGTTAACAAATGGCATAAAGAAGGTGGTGCCAGCCAGGTGGGTGGACATTGGGAGACACAGCAGGAAAGGAGGCCTCAGGTGGAAAACTGAGGCTTGCACTGGGGTAGATTGTGAAGGCACAAATGTCCAGGGGTTCCTTTGTTAGGGATTTCTCCTTGGAGGCACCAGCCTGGGCTGTTTTTGTGTTACTGTGCTGTGAATGAATGGCTTTATGGAATGAGACATCTCAGACTTTTCTATGGGAAACCTGGGGTTAAACCTGTCAGGAAACCAGGTCTGATGGTGAGTGGGGTGTGCGGGCCACCTGTGGGCTCACTGGAGCTGTGGAAGGGCTTTGGTCTCAGACTGTCAGAGAGTCCTGTGAATGCTCAGACTGGGTAGTTTCCTTAAAAGTTCTACAAATTCCTCTTAGGCTTTCAGCACACATTTGGTATCCTGATGATCCCATTCCTAATGGGGCAAAGTCAGTAGATGCACAAAAACACTGTTTGACAGCAGCTTCTCCTTTGCCCTAGCTATGGATGTTTGAGTCACTGAAAAAGGAAGGAGGACAAAGTTCTCCAAGAGCAAAGAGACTTTAATCCATAAACAGGACAGCTATTAATATGGCTAGAAAACATGCAGATAATGGATCTTGACATACTTACATACATTTTCAAGGTTTCTATATATATATATGATTCTGGGCCTGTGTCCTTCCTGAATAACCTTGATAGGTATTCAGGGAGTGATAGGTAAATTTCCTCACAGAGGTATTACTGTGACCCCTGGTTGAAGGGGAGTTTTGCAACACCTCTGTGAAACATTCATTTTCTGATGTTCTCCAAGGTTACAGAGTTCTCCAGTACCTTTCACTGTAATTCATTTCTCAGTAGAATAGTATTATTCTGTACAGTGTGAATTGCCTGAGGCTATGCAGACTGAAAATAAGACTGCCCTTTGTGCAAGAAAATACAGGAATGAAAGAAGAAATTTTTAAGACAGTTCTTTCCCTGTGAATTCTCTTCTAACAGTTTCTTGACAAATATAACTGACCTGAATGCTGGAGAGCTGAGGTGTATACATCTACACTGGCATCATGTATAGGACAGCAATATAATGTTGAGATAGATAAGCTAACTTTAAATAGCTCAGATACTGAAGTAGCATTGAGAGCGAAGTATCACCATCTTATAAACAAATCCATAGTCAGGAACCATGAATCTCAGAGGAAGTTAGAATAACATTAGATAATGAGCCAGTTTTACACCTCAGTTGATTTTCTTTATTGTATTTCCATGTTACAGCTTTATACATATAAAAAAAAAAAAAAAAAGAGCTCACTTTTCTTCAAACACTCCAAATAAATAAGAATACCAATTTGTATTCCTTAGAGATGCAACTTAGTTTTCTAACCTTTATTTTTCAGCAGTCAGTGGAGCTACTTCAGTTTAGCTAAAGAACTGATTTTCAGGTTCAATGAGTCCTTGCTGCCTCCAAAGCCCCATTTTCTGATTCTTTGCTATGTCATTTTCACTGTACCTTTCAAATTGTTTGCTGTAGTCCTATCGAGTTACCATGTCAGGCCTGTGCCTTGTGAAATCTTGTGGTCTGCAACTGGCATAATCCAGCCATGATTGGTTCTGGCATCCCAGAGTCACCACAGTATCAAGTTGTGCCACTCACATCAGACAATCTGCACTGTCCAGAGTAGAGTCATACAATCATAGACCCATAGAATCATAGAACAGCTAGGGTTGGAAGCAATCTTGAAGATCATCTCATTCCAATCCTTCTGCCATGGGCTCCATGCCATATGGCTTTGAACACTTCCAGAGGTGGGACATCTACCTCTGGGCAACCTGTTCCAGTGGTTCACCACCCACGCAGTCAAGAATTTCTTCCTAACATCTAATCTAAACTTACTCTCTTTCAGTTTGAAGCCATTTCCCCTTGTCCTATCACTACAAGCCCATGTAAAAATTCTCTCTCCGTATTTCCTGTAGGCTCCCTTCTGGTACTAGGAGAACACAATTATGTCACTCCAAAGTCTTCTCTTCTCCAGCCTGAACAATACCAGTTGTGTCAGCCTTTCCTCATAGCAAAGGTGCTCTATCCCTCTAACCATCTTGGTAGACTCCTCTGGATCCACTTCACCAGATCCATGTCCTTCCTGTGCTGGGACCCCAGAGCTGGATGCAATCCTGCAGGTGGGAATCTCACAAGAGCAAAGTAGAGGGGCAGAATTCCCTCCCTGGTCCTGCTGCCCGCACCATTTTGGGTGCAACCCAGGATATGTTTGGTTTCTGGGCTCTGAGTGCACAGTGCTGGGTCATGTCCAGACTCTCATGGACCCGCATTCCCTAGTCCTTCTGGGCAGAGCTGTTCTCAATCTACTTATCTCCCAGCCTGTACTGACCGCAGGTCAGCCCCTGTCACTTCGTGGTTATTCCCATAACTAAGGATTTTAACTGAAAATACAGAACAAGCTTGAAGACTGAGAAAAAGCACATTTGTTTAATTATATATAAATAGTGTCATCTGTAATAATCAGATCATGGGTATAACAATAACATGAATATCATTTGGGAAACTAATTTTTCACCCCAGCTGTGCAATTTATTCTAGCTCAGTTGCTTTACTTAATTTGGCTAGGATTATCATTAATTTGTAATGTCTTAAGATGTCTGCAATGACATCTGGAGTGGATATTTAGGTCAGGCCCAGTTCAGAGAGAACTCATTCTCTAGGGACTATGAGAAAGTAACTGCAGAGTCACACAGGGCAACTAATGCAGCCCGTGGCTTTCATGGAACGTACGTACAATAACTTCACTGGGAAAGGTGTGAATTAATGCCTCAGTCTACTCGCCATGTGTTCAGAAAGAGATGATTCATGCAGTTTATTTAAGTTCAGCTTCTTGGTCTCCAGGATCACTCTTGCATGTGAAAGGTGATATAAAAAGATATCCCACATATACTTTCCTGCTGTTGTTCAAAATATCTGTGCTATGTTCTGCTCCTTAGCTGGAAAAGGCTTGCCTCAGGAAATGTCTGAATACCAGAGCCAGATAGAAGCCAAAATTGGGCTGGAAATAAGGTCAGTGTTTCAAGGAACTTTTCAACTATCTTTCCTGTAGCTCATCATCCACAACTGAAAATTCAGAATAAGGACTAGGATAATCACAGAAACTTTGCAAGGTATATTAACAGAGGAATTCAGTCCGATCTGCTGATGTGAAACAGCTGGAGATGCTGAAGCCCTTAATAAATGGCATCTCCTGATGAGATTTACAAGAACTCTTGATCTGCCATCATGCTGGTTGCATCTGTCACTTGCACCTGGTATGAATATCTTAGTTAGACAACATATGTCACTTTTATGTGGTCCAGCAGGACAGCTAGAATTACTTCACCATTGTGTCAAGACCTTTAATAGTTAAATGTATTTTATAAGATTCATCTGTGTGATTGCTAGCATTGTTTAGTGTTGGATTCTCCTAAAACCACAGTAGGTTTGAAGCAGTCTCATCTGCTGGTGACGCTCAGCTCTTACAACTAGTATTGTAAAATTATCTGTGTTTCTTTCCTCCCTTTTAGAGGCTGTCATGCACAGAGTTGGTTCGAGGAAGGAAGGTCCTCTGGGAACCTATTTTAGCCATTATCTGAAGCTTGTATTCTGATTTAGGCATTTTATATGCCACTCTTTGTGGACCACCTGCATTTCAAAGGAGACTCTTCCTTTACAAATACTAGGATAGATGAGCACATGACCTGAGGTTTCCATTGTACATTATTTCTTTCTTAGTTCTGATGCTACTGTCACTATAAATAGTGATTTTATCATATGTCAGCACACTGAAGCAACAAAATCTCTGTTTCAAAACCACAGCTCAGCCTGTGTCAGCTCGGTCCCCTTCCTCTGCAACAGCTCTATCTCCTAATAGCTCTCCAGGTCCACATGGAAGTCAGGAGACTGATTAAGTGTCTCCACTCAGATATGATCAAAGAGAGAGCTGTAGAGACTGGAGCAGTTGCATAACTTGACCAAGATGAGTAGTTATCACTGCTAGGGCAACTTTCTGCAAACAAAACTGAACACAATTATCAACATGGCACAAGATTTGGACCTTTCTAGTACAGACATTCTCCACAAACAGACTGTCCAACTTGTTCTATGGAACTGCCCACTTTAATTTAAGCAGATTTAAAAGTTCCATGTGTGATAGAGCTTTAGTTTCCATGTGTGATAACAAAGGTATTTCTAGTTCTTCACTGAAGTTATTTGCTGCAAAGTGTGATACAACTGCTTTTTAATATTCAATGTAGATACACAGAAAAACAACTTTTACAAGTATTTAGCAAATCTCCCAGTCTATGACTTTGGGAGTGTGTCATTACCATGATTCACTCCCTAGCTTTATGAAGCACTTACAGTTTAACATAAAAAAATAATCAGGCATGTCACTTGCAGTTGAGTAATCAATACAACTATCTATAAAGCAAAAACAATGGATCTAAATCTTCTGCCCATTTCTCCACTTTCCTTTTAAAGTTATATTTGAGCTATAATATTTACATCCCTGCAAATATGCTATTGAATCTCTTTATTTAGAATGATTATAAGGTCAATACTTTTTTCTGTAATGTGTTACATATTACAGAAGGTCAGAGTTCTAATAGCAAAATATTAAAGACATTATTCTTCCACGTGAATAATGACCTTATCATGTTCCCTTTTCCCATATTCATAGCCCCTTAATAATATTCCTTTAAATTTATATTCCTTCAATGTAAATTCATGATTCAGTCCTCCATGTAGTTAGTATTATAAACCAGTCTGTGACAACAAAATGCTGAATTTTTCTTCTCATATAAAGGTTCTTCTTCTATTGTTTCCCAGTTTGAATTATTTCCATGTCTTCTTTTCCCCTGCACACTAGTTTAGTGAAATCTGAAAGGGATTTAGTGGGTACCTTTGTTTCTATCAGGCCTTGTAACTTTTTTTGTTCTTTACTTTTTATCCTCTCACAGTATCTCATGGACATGTGTTCAGGTATAATTCTATTCACTCAGCGAATCCCATATTTTGCCAGGGAAAATGCAAAGAAGAGTTTGTGTCAATGAGAATAAGATGGATGAAAATGCAGCACAGGGCAAATGGAATGGGAGGAAGGGAAGACTGAAGAAAGGCAGCTGGAAGCACAGGTGAGCTATGGAGGGGTCAGTGCTCCATGGAGGCAATGGTGCATGATGATGGGCCAAGGCAGAGCAAGCATGACCAGAAGGGGCACATACAGGTAAGGCTTACTGGCTTCTCCTGCTCCAGAAAAAAAAAAAAAAAAAAAAAGTGGCAGTGGTTGAAAAGAACACAAGGAAAAAAAGCTCAAGGACAGCTGGAGGGAGTAGGGAGAGGGAAGAGTGATGACAGTGGGTGCAAAAATCTCTTAAAGCTCTTGGCTCTGGGAGGACCTGACTAACCCCTTCCATCTTCCCACTCACATGGGCTGAACCTGGCTTTCTCTTCCAGCTGGACTTTTCCACTGGCTAAAACTTCTACTGAGATGAGAAGTTTGCAGCTTATGCATTTTCAGGAGTAATTTAAATTTAATTTTCAAGATGTCTCTCCCCCATTTCTCTCCAAAGAACATCCATGCAAGAGTGAACAAACCCTTTGATGTACATTTCATTAGGAAACCTACTCTTGTCACAATTAACATCAAAGGAAAACTTCCATAAAAATACAAATGTCAGTGTAATGAGCCCCAACAAAAATGTGTTGAAAAAGATAACTTGGGCCACTGGGGAACTAAAAGAGGGAAAAGAGAGTAAGACATGATAAAGCATTCAAGCATCCGTGGAAAATATGTGCAGCTTTAGAAGTCTTCAAAAATGGGATATTGTTCAGCTTTACTGAGCACTTCCATAGCATTTGGAAATTATATGTGATGAAACACCGAGGAGGGAGAGACATCCATGTGCAATACGGTTATAAACCTGACAGATCACTATGGTGTTGAGAAAAGGAAAAGAAAGAATGAAAGAAAAATTTTTTTCAAATATATACTCTCTTAAACCACACATGACAGGTTAGCAGCATTGGAAAAAAATAATGCACTAAGGCTATTTTCATGTCCAGGATATTGTGGAAACCTGCAAGTTTATCTGGTGACTGACCCAAGCTGTAGGAAAAGAGAAAATGCATGACCCTGGAAAACCTATTGAAGAAATATTAACAGTGAAAATTAAACATTAGCAGTGAAAATTAAAATCAATTAGCATGCTTCATTTGAATAAAATAAGAGATATTCATATACTGGAAATACTAATAGAAGTGGGCCAGCTGTGAAGCTATTCTTTCCAGTCACCTGTCTTTTCAGTATGTCACTCTTAACTTCTTCAGAATGTATATATAGCAGTTTTTACATACTTCTATAAAAAGATGAAAAATTATTAACAGGGTCACTTCTGAAATGCAGCTATATGAGATTGGTTTGTTGGGATCAAACAAAGGAGACAAAAGCATGGTTACTGACAAATTGAAAATATTTGAATAAGGCTGTATTTGGAAAATATACGGAACCTGTTACATTATAAAATTATCCCCTAAATTGTATCGAGTGAATAAAGCAGAGAGTATCTCTTTTCCTTGACCATACCTCTTCTAGCTCTTCATCACTCAAAATACTGTAGGCATTTCAACTGACATAAGTTTTGCACATTATAAATCTCAATAGTGTAAAAGTTCTCTATGTAGCCAGTGTAAATAATAGCCAAGACAAACAAGAGTAATATTAACAATAAATATAAATAAATTAATCTTTTAAACTTGGATAGGATTTTGCATTTGACAGAGAAAAGATAAATGGAGAAAGAATGACTTTTTACTGAGCTGAGTAGAAGTGGTCACGTATTAAAGGAACACTTTCAACAGGTCTTGCTGAACTAGCAAGCCTGGAAAACTTTAAGAAAAAAGTGTATTTTCCCAAACCCTCTGAAATTCAGTAAAAATGTTAAAAATGTTTTCTACAAAACATCTATAGTTCCTTACCAAAATTATTTCAAACTGCTGCATTCTCTGGAGCTTTTCTCAATATTTAAGTTGAAAAATACTTATAGTCTAAGAGATTCCAACTTAAGCCCCTTTATCTATGATTTTAGCTAGAGGATAAGAGCTTTTATGTATGCAGTTTTTCTGCCATAGAAACTCAATGATGAAATTTGATGGCAGGGAAGGTAGCTCTGTTGTGTCAGAAAAGATTAAAATGTGAAAAGCATGACTATCCAGAAGTCTTCTGAAATCTGTGTCTCTCTTACATTTCTCTTTACTATTGCCAGGAGATAATTCCTCACTGAGTACCTGGTTTTGACATGAGATTCAAGTTATACTTTGGTTCATGCTTTTTGGGGCTCACACTAAATGCAGTGTGCTTTCTCTTAGAGTGATAGTGATGGGAAATTTGTGTAAAAATCTGACTTCTGGCTATTTCATCTTGAGATTTGACCTTTGACAGATTCTTTGGTATTTCTTATGCCTCTTTCTTCCCTTTTTCTCTCTCACCACAAAGACACAGGCAGACAAAACATGATAAACAGATAGGTAGAGTTGTCCTGTGTCTTTTCCTTCTTTCCCTTTCCTTGCCACACTTCTTAAATTCAGGCTTCCCTGGACCTGCCCAAAATATTTTTCCATTGCTCCTTTTTTTGTTAGAGGAAAAAAGAGGCAACTGTTGGGCGCCTCATTTACTCAGAAGAAGATATTGCTTTCCTTTTTGAAGGCATCAGCACAGCAATGTGCTGCCCAGCACCCAGCAGTGCTGAAAGTATTGCTTTACTTCTGCAAGTTAGCTCTAACTTCAGGAAACTTAACTGCATCAGACAAAATCTGATGCTATTTTTTAAACTTATTAAGAAAATGGGTTATTAAAATAAGCCTTGTTATGGATTTAAAACAAGTACATTTAATCTTACAGTAAAATCTGGTTAAAGATAGAAATAGTGTGGTAATAGTAAGATGAAAGTGTTTCAGTTAAAAAGAACTAGAAACCACCATGTCCTTATCATATGTAAATGTTACATTGTGAAAACCCTCTCAGGCTTAGTATGACTTTGCCTGTGTAACATTTCAGCTGTTGTATTTCAACTGTAATAACAAGCAAATTGAAATCTTAACAGTTCTTATCAAATCACCACAATCCTTCCATGCTCAAGGACAAAATAACTCCTCATGAATGCTATGTACTCTGTATGTGAGGGTTCTTCTGGGATTTGGGACTTCTGTCTTCCCTTTCCGAAGAAACAAGAAAAGTATTTGCTAAAAAATGGCCCAGTCTAAGTTTGTGGGAGCTTAAGAACACTGTCTCCTTGTGGATTACATCTGGCAGCTGTAAGGTGCAAAATTTTACAATTTACGGTGCTGGAATTTCTTGTTTTAATCTCCACCACTCAAACCCCCTTAGTTTTCTTGGCGAGCTGTGAAACTTTAGATTACTAGTTAAATAGAATGCTCTGCCTGCAAATATTACAATGTATATATGGACCAGAGGGAATATATAGTAAATGAATGTAAAATACATTAATATTTTCTAATCTAGGGAGAAAGGGTGAAACTACAGACAAAAACTGTCATAAGGATAATTTTAAATGTGAATTAACCTTTTTCTCTCTTTATAGAGAAATCTTGCTACAGTCAGCATTGAACTAGCATACATGTTGTAGTGCATTAATTTGGTTTATATTGTATTTCATTTTTATATTAGGTTTTGTAATGGTTTCTTCTGTACCACCCTGTTCCCCTGGAAAATGTATCACAAGCTTTGTCCCTGCTGCTTCTCCCCATCCATTCTCCCACACTGGAATGTAACCCAACTCTGTTCCACTCCCACCTTATGCCTGATTAGGTAGTGGCTTGTCCCTGCCTCTAGCTCCTTCCCCTCAGGAAAAAGCCCTGGGACCATGTGGAAAGCTCTCACTCTTGGGACCGGGACGGGGATGGGAACTGGACTGAGCTCCAGACTCTGCAAGGGCAGGACCCCAGAATAAAGCTGTGATTCCCTCTGGACCAAGGGCAGACTCTTTCCTTTTGCCATCAATGGACACCTGCTCTCTCTGAAGAAAAAGGTTTGCAGCCTCCCTGGGATCTTAAGGCCCTGAAGGGAAAATTCCTTCTGTCGTGGTTTCTCTCTCAAGCTAGCTGAGGCAAAAACAGAGCAGGGGCTCTGGGAGAGAGAGCCACCTTATATACACCTCTAACAGAATGGACATTTTTCTTCATTAAGTTATTTAGACTGATTTTAGATATCTGTAGAAATTAGTTCTATAATATTTTACAATACTACTTTTATCAGACTGAGTAATTTAATTTCTGTAGCATTCTATGCATTTGTCCCGTTGGATTAATTATCATTATGTTTTTGAAATATTGTTTACAGCAGCTAGACCACATCATCCCCTTCTGTGCTACAGTCCTCAAAAGAGAGTTTCAGAAGACAACATGGTGAGGACTTATTTGGAGAGAGATGCAGGCTCTTCCACTGGAGAGCCCCAGTTTTCTTCAGTCAAAAAAGGCACTGAACTATTATTTTTTTTTCAAATTGTTAAGCAGATGACTATGTTTATTCCTGTTTACTTTGGCCTCAGGCAAGACTTCTGGTTTATTGGCAAAATTGCTGTATTGTACCTGTGCTGTATGGGGATCCCTTTCTCTGCCTGACCTTAATAAAACCCCAAAGAGACTGAGAAGAAATAATAATTCCAGAACACTAAAGCACTTGTGGCTAGAATGGACGTTTGCCATTTCCCTAAGCCCCATCCCATTCACTTCTCCTTTAGCCTGTCCAGTCTTTCTTTAGTCCCCATGCAGGAATCATGTCTCCTCCTGTCTATCCTGTCAGCAAATGAGTGCATAGTACAACCTACCACTTAAAGAACCTCTGAGTGGAGATTCCGTGGGCATACAGCAGGTATCCAGTCAGGATATTTCAGTGGAAAAACATGTCCCCCTTCTTATTTTAGGAGACACAACACCAGCTATTTCTACAAGTCTAAACTAATGGTTAACAGACTTTGTGCTGATCCAGCTTTACCTTCACTTAAAGGAATGTTTCAGTGATGTACAATGTAGGGTTACTGAAATGGCCAAAAAAAAAAAGCCACTGAAAACAGTTCAGAGAGAGTGGAACAAAACTGTTA
Source organism: Tachycineta bicolor (assembly GCA_025960845.1). Classification (NCBI taxonomy): domain Eukaryota; kingdom Metazoa; phylum Chordata; class Aves; order Passeriformes; family Hirundinidae; genus Tachycineta; species Tachycineta bicolor. Next base: position 782,147 of record JANEHK010000081.1, on the reverse strand, counting down.
TCAGTCATTAGGTTTTGCACTCTTCTGCTCTCAGCCACAAAGGAGATATAAAACAGCTACTGTCTTTGATAAAACATTTCACACACAAACCATTTTTAAAATAATTTCCTTAAATTAGCTGTGGCTTCACATCTCAGATTTAATTGGTGTCTCTGCAATTGCTCCCTCAAGACCCCTCACTGACACATGCTTGGTCTCCATCTTCTTCAGCCTGACTGCTCTGCTTATGTACCAGTCTCAGAACATTATGTAACCTATGGACAGAATTTCAGTTGTATTTGCAATTTTGTCATCTTTATGAGATGAAGCAACACCATGACTTTGATTTAAAACTCAGTCTTCTTTCATCTTATGCTAGTTTAAAAAACAAATGGAGAAACCTCTTTAAAGACCTGCAAAAGACTATATACAAAATTACTCCAGTATTTTGAGAAAATTTAACATTTACTTAGACAACTTGGTGTTAGCAACATTTTCGTGGCAATTGCATTTGAATTATTGAGTTCCCCCTTTTAAACAAAATCAGTTTACCCTATATTTTGTAGATATATTAAAGTCCTATGGATATTGTTGTCCTTAATCTGAGAACATTCCTTCTATAGACACTCCATGAAAATATCCAATTGCAGCTGAGTACACTATGCTATCAGCAAGAAGTCGTGCATTGCTAGGAAGGCAAAATACATTAAGACAAGTAATATGTTTTAAACTTTATAAGCATATGTGCTAGCTTACCCTCTTTTTCACCTGGAAATCTGTAGTTAGCTGGACATCTGTAGTTAGCATCATGGTAGTTCATACATTATTTGTAATTGTGCTCAGCATGGAGCTTGAGCTTTACTTCAGAACTAAAATGAACACATTTGGATTTCACTTTATTATTAATGTGTTTTAAAGGGGATGGATCAGACATTTTGCAATTTCTCTCAGAGGCACTGGGCAAATTACAAGGGCTAGTATAAGATGATTAGTTAAGCAGGACAGTTTGCAAACAGGTTTCTAATTTATGGCAAGCATCTTGAAATTGTTATTAATTACAAACACTTTAATGTTTGTATTCTTTTCCCAGAAGTCAACTATTGCTGCAGCATTTGCGATGTTCCTCCCACCATATGTGGCCATTTGCTGACTAGAACTCTTTTCAAAGAGTTTCAGATAAATTCTAGCCAATGTTATGTGAATTGGTGCCCAGCCCACTTCCCAGCTGAAGTTTGGAGGCAGGTGGAGCTTGATGTGTGGTGACCTCTGCTTCCTGTGCACTGCTATAGTCATACAAGATTTAACAAAAGCATGGAACTGAAACAAATATGTCATGGAGAAAATATAGAACATTTTTCTGCAATGTTAGCTTGGACTACTTTGGGAAGGTTTCAGATAACCAGCTGCACCATAAACCACTTGAGTGTAGAAAAAACTGTGTATCTCAAATAGGGTGTGCCTCTTTCATAGATTTATAATAGTGTTAGAACATTTCAGCTGAAATTCTGTCCAGTGTAACTCCAGGTGTTTGGCCACATCTGTTGTTTACCCAGATGAAAATTGTGCATATTGAATAAAATACACTATCTATAATTTCATTTTGTGAAAAAAACTTCATTATTGATTTTTAAATTATAAATTCCAAGATTTAACATGCCGTAAGGTATAGAATCATGCTGGAAAGTATTTTCTCTGTGCAAAATGCTATCAATAGGTTCTCAGCAACCCACAGATTCTCCATATAACTATCATTCTCACTTCCCAATAACTGTATCAGTACAAAATTATGACACCAAGAACAAGATCCATGACCTGCACTCACATATGTTTGTTGCAACTTTCAGACTCTTTTTGAAATCTGAAATGACAGATGATTTATAAAATGGGAATACCTTAGTCTGTTGTAATGCATTTTGTTTTTTTCTCTGTGTCACATGGTCTGTCCTTGCCCTGCAGTGCCCATCCCCCACACTGAAATGTAACCTAACTCTGTTCCCCTCCCACTTTATCCCTGATTGGGTGGTGTCTTGTCCCTGCCTCTGGGCCCTGGCCCCTGGGGAAAAAGCCCCAACACTGGAGGGGCCTAGGTTTCTGTGGTACTGGGGAGCCATCAGGAAGGGCTCCAGCCAAACAGGGCAGGACTCAAGAATAATGTTATATGCCACCCAGTGAAAGAGAACAGACTCTTTTCCTTTTGCCATAGGCGATCATCTAGTCTCTTAAAGAAATCCAACATCTGGCACCTTACATGCAGCTTGAAGCCACAAAATGTTCCCAAAAAGCTGGAAGAACCACTTGGGGAGCACATGGCTGAGAAATCTCACGCAGGTACGTGAGTCACGAAATGTAGCCCACCCATGCAGAGACAGACTCGTCAGGCTTGGCATTCGCTGTGGAGTCTCCAGAACACAGGATTGCACAGGCAAGGCTATAGTTTTGTCCTTTGGACTTAAAAAAACCATCTGAGTGCTGCGAAGAAGCCCCCTGAACAGCAAACTGCTCCCAGGGAAGGTGACCACATGTTTGCGGGAAAATGACCCTGGGATCTGAGACTAGAAGCTCTTTTTGGACCAAAAAGGGTCAGTCTCAGGCAAAAGGAGTGATTGGGAAAGAAAGGAAAGGATCGCTGGATTTTTGGTGAGTACCACTTTCAGTTTTCTAAGGGAAAAATCTTTTTAAGAGGCATTGAAGCTCAGCCTTCAAAGTGCTTTAATAGCACACTTCTTTCAACATCCGGTGGGCCCCCCCCCAGGAAACTGGTTCCCCTTTTGGGTTGTGGTTTTTTGTAGGTTGTTTTTATTTTTTTATTTTTTTTCTCTCCAGCGAGGGTTTTTTCTCCCCTTTCAGTTTCTCAGTCACAGTTAAAGAAGACACAGAAACTCAGAATCTGAGCCAAAAATGGGTGCTAGGCTGTCTGTGTCTCAAAAAAGAGTCTATTACCAAATACTAAGTGCCTTGGATGATGGGGGGACCCATTTTTCAAAGAAACAGCTGAAAAAATTAACTCTGTGGTTATTTTCTCAGTTTCCACATGTATCATTAGAGCAAATAAGCTTACCAGAATTCTAGGTGGCTATAACGAAAATATAGTTGAATCTGGCTCCTCTAATAATAAAGAAAATGCAAATTTTGCTTTTTATAGCTTAAAGATTAAGTTTGCATTGCAAAAGCAAAATGAAAAGGGGAAAAAAGCCGGTTCTTTGTGAATTTTCCCCAGCTTGTACCTTTGCAGGCAGTCCAAGAGCTCAAACCTCCCATCTCAGTGGTCCCCAGGTGGGGGGGGTCACAAGATGGAGGGGATTCCTTTGTCCAAAATGGCTGAAGCCATGTGCTCCTGAGCCATGAGGAGTCTCTCCCTTTATCTGTCCCTCCTTCCCGCAATCCCTTCTTCTCCCCAGACCCCTCCTTCCCTTTGGTGCCACTCCTGGCACTGCCCTCTCCTCTGACTCTGCCCCCTACCCTCAAACGTCCACCCTCCGACTCCTCCCCATGTGACTCAAGCGTCCAGCCCCTCCCTGCCCCTGGTTTCCCCACCCACAGTCCCAGTTGCCATGCCCCAGAGGGAGTCGGGGGAGCCAGGAACTCAGAGGCAGGAAGCAATCCCAGCTTTTCTGCCACCCCTTTCACATATCAACAGTCAAAAAGAGGGGGTGCTGTCCACAGTAATTGGGACCCCTTCCCCCAACAAGCGATTCAGGATTTATGCAAAGCTCAGGCCAGATTTGGATATGAAAGAGAATACTTTTGCAACCATTTAAAAGCAAATTTAGCAAGGAATCCTACAGTTCCCTTTGACCTCCAAAAAGATTTACTTCCGGAGCTTTGACAAAATCCTGAAATGGCTGATAATGGTTGATAATGGTTGATAATAAGAATTTGATTAGCAACCCAGCCCAATGGGTCTTTCCAACCTTACAGTAAAATAAAGCAGCTTCCATTAGAATCTTTTGTAACATTTGTGGAGCGGTTAACCTGAGCAATCGAGTTACAGGTTAAGACTGAAGGAGCCCAGGAACAGGTCCTGGAGGAGATGGCTCTGGCCGATGCAGATGAACAGTGCAAGGCAGCCATCCTCAGCCTGTCTATAGAACTGGCTCCAACTTTACATGAAGTTTACATGCTCCAGGTGTGTGCCAGGAAGATTCCCTTCAGAAAAGCTCATCAAAACCACAGTTCAAGAGTCAAGCCGCCACAAAAAGCTGTTGCTGCAGATACCGTGCCTCCTGTACCTGTGCCACGGCCACAGCCCAAGAGAGGAATAGTGTGTCTCCTGTGCGATCAGGCTGGACATTGGGCATCTCAATGCCCTTTAAAGAAGCAATTTCTGGACTTTTGGGACAATGGGGGCAGCAGGTCTCAAAGGTCCAAAGGAAATTTAAAAAAAAAATAGAAAATGTGAATGTTAAACTAAATAATCCTGCTCTAATCAGTTCTGCCTTTGAGCAAAAGTCACTGGAAACAAAGTTTGTTTCTAAATCCTGAAACTCTCACATGGCTAAGAGATTAAGGTGCATGAATGATTCCATAGTTTAATTGCAGGTTAGTCCTTCATCTGTGCAACTCCACCCTGTTTCATCCAGTATAAAATAATCCTCAAAAATTACAACAAGGGCACCTGAATATTATTGCAGGACACCAAATGGGATTTCAAATATACAACACCTCTAAAGAGCTAGTAAATGGTAGCTGGGGCAGAACAACATCCCGAGATGATTCCATGCTTCACCATGGCCTCTGAAGAAGGCTGGCACAGGAGTCCTGGCTAAGCATTTCCTGCTCGAACTGCTATGGCACAACTGAGACACCCAGAAAGTTTCAAGGTGTTTACTGCACCCAGACTATCTTTGTGAATCTGTGGTTTTGTTTTCTTAAAAAAGAAAAGAATCAAAGGGAAGAAGTAAGGAACATTTCCTTTAAAGAACTTGTATGGAGGCTTTAGTGGAAAAGGGAGTGGTTTTGCCGCACACTTTTCTGCCCACAGACTGAGCACACACAGGGCATATAACATCATGAGAGGTACAGGGGGAAAAGAAGTTACAGCACCTGCGAAGGCCACCATCCTGGGGCAGAGAGCTGACGCCGTTTCCCCTCTGCCTTTCAAGACATGCAGTCGTCTGTGGGGGCGGCCACTTTGTGAGTAGGGCCAGTCGCCATTTTCCCTTTGTCTCCCTGTGTGCGGTCAGCAGCAGGAGCTGCCATCTTGGAAGGGGGCAGTGCCCCAAAAATTTGGGTGTCTCTTTGTTCTCAGGGAGTCCCTGAGATTTAGCAATTTGTATCTAGATAATATTTACTGTCATTTTTTGCCTGTTGCAGTTTTGCTTGTTAGTAAACTGGG
>JANEHK010000081.1:753896-776733 GCA_025960845.1 Tachycineta bicolor | reverse complement strand
AGGGGGGGGTTGTTTTGTTTCACTTTTATCTACTGGTATTTGTTCCTTATTGGTGGAAGGTGATTGGTTGGAACTAAGGGGAGGTAACTCATTTTAGAGTGTCCACCTCTTTAGATTGTCTTAAACCAAGACAGATTATTTTGCCTCTTTCTTTCAGAATATGAGTCAAGGTCCTTTCCATTAAACATTGTAGAAGTTAGTGCAAAAACACAGCTCTAAGACACTGCAGTTACTTTAGATTGGTAGTCTGCACCTAGATCATGAAAAAATTCCAGTAATATCCAATAATAAAATACCCCATAATACAAGTGTTCATAACTATCAAAGACTTCTTAAAGGAGAATTTTAGGTCACTTTTAAAATTAAATCACTTTAAAAATAATAAATAATAAGGAAGACTGTTCCTATTAAGCTTTCTATTCATACTTTCTCCTGCCTGCTACTGTTTAGGCAATGAATATTCATGAATATAAACATAAATTCTAACATCTGTATATCTGTAACATCAGTGGTAGAATGTTAGGAAGACATTTACACTCCTTTGTTTGGGACATATACATTTATAGAAAAAGAGAAAGTTTCCCTTGTGATCTTCTCCAGAGATGATTTCACACTCCAAAGTCTGGCTTTAAAAATATTCTAATGTCCATCATATGACTCTGCAGGAGCAGAAAAGAAAGTAGAGAGTTTCCGGCCCACAGCTAAACCTTTCTACTTTCCTAGAAAATGAAAAAATAAGTTTAATTTGCAAGAACCATTTGCACACCCTATCTTCTGGGAAAAAAAAAAAAAAAAAAAAAGAAAAGAAAAAAAAAAAGTTAGATTGCATCTGTGTTTTCAGTATATAAAAATTCCATCTTCTGACTTAAAATTCCCCTATTACATGGCATTTCTTCACTGTCCCACTTAAGTTAGATGAGGTGACATGGCTTATCACATGAGAAAGTCACACTGATTTACTCAACCACCTGTCCTTTAACAATCATTTGCAGCCATGTGAAGACTGTTATTTCTGATCCCACTCTTTGTTTTTGTTCTTCTTAAATTAACTCAAAATCATGACCTTAAATGACCATTTAAAATTAATGCCTACCTGCTTCCACAGGTTTTAATGTGTATTTTCAGTTAAATTAAGAATTTACCTAAGTGGAATATTCCTCAAGGTAGAAATCTAATCTAAACCAATTAGTTAACAATAGCTAGGAAGGGTGATATCACACTTCCTGGTGTGAAGTGTGGTCTGTGATAAACACTAATAAAGACTAAGAAAACAACCATCTGTGACTCAATCACACTATCTTTATGGGTATCTGGTCACAGCCAAACCTCTTAAAAAGCTTTGTCAGGTAGATAATATAATTACCAAACTCGGTTGTGTATGCTCATATCTGAACATCTCATCTGCTGATGAATTATCTAAAGCTACCTTTCTTGAACAGCAGAACAGCTTCTTGCTCAGTGGCTTCAACACACTTTCCTACCTTCTGGTCACTTTGTTCCTCTGCACTGTTTGCATGTAAGAGCATAAATAATTTTGATAATTATTTTCCTCCAACTTACCACTTCCAAATTTTGCTCTTCCTGAGTCTCAGGTTCCTACCCTGTATAGAATTCTTTACATGTGGACTTAGAAAGAAGCTCTAATTTGTCTATTGACTTTTAGCAGTTCAATCACTAATGTGGTATTGGTAATTACACATTGGTAATTACACAGCTGGCAGTTCTTCCTGACTGAGAAGTGAGAGAGAACTCACAAATTCACAATTCATGAAAATTGAAATGAACAAAGTTATAAAATACTCTTGACAGAAGGCACAGGATTGCAGAATAGTGAAACCATTTTTATCACTTGACAGTGTAGAATGAAATATAGTCTGTGATACACCAAAAGGTTTCTATGAGAGATTTTAAAGTTTTACTGCAAATGCATGTCCATGAAATGAAAAACAGTCTTCCTGTGATTGTTTTGTTTGATTTTTTTAAACCAAACTGCTGTATGTTATTGTGGTCCACAAAGTGATTCTGCAGTCAGTACATCCAATAATCTGCCCAGTTCCTTTGGAAAGATTATTCTTTATTAAGCACTAATCTTTAATTGGATCTGAAGCATTTCTCTTCTGGGATGAGAGCTGTTTCCAGTGTGCTGAAAAATGCTATTAAGAATTTCCTGTGTCATATTCCTAAATCTTAATCTGAATAATTGTCACATTCAGCTTCTCAATCAGCATGAAGATAGTCTATCTCAACCTCTGTACAGATAAGATAGGTAGGCTTGAGTGGATTACTGTATCCTTTCCTGATCCATAAGTGTTGCTACATACAAAATACAGATTCTTCGCTAAAACTACATGTCATGAACAGTCAAGTGGCTTCAGTTATCCTGTTATGTCCACATTTCAGATTGACTCAAACATTCTCTCCTGGAAAGCCTGTAAGAGAAAGATTTATGGCAAATAGGGAGCTTTAAAAAACACAGACACCTGGAAGTAAAGTGTGTGTAAGCCACAGTGGAATAAAACATTTGTTTAGTTCAACATTTAGTCTCGAAAGCCAATCTATATGCAAGGAGAGCCAACAATTTAATAGCACACAGTTGTTTACGTAAGGTCTGCTGTGCAAAGGAGTCATCCAATTTTTTGCAAAACCAGCAGGTGCTGAGTGTGCTGAACTGTCAGAGCACCCAGGTCCCAGGAGTAAATACATGACATGACTCAACGTAATCCCTGAACCCCTTCTGGCTGGTTGATGACCTTTGTCACCTCCATGAGCCTCTTCTTGCGCAGTCTCTTGCAATAATGCAGGGTCAGAGAGGTGCAGGGAGGAAACCAGCAGCAGAGACTTAATAGGGATGGCCCATGTCTACTCTGTACTACTGCCCAACACAAATCCTAGTGTCACCCTGGTTTTTCTGAGTTTTTTTAAAGCCTTTTGAATTTTCATAAATCTGAGTCAGACCTTTTAGCTACTGCACAATATTAGGAGCAGTTTCTACCTTTTTCTCACAGATGTAACATAAACAAATCCTTTGTTTTTCATTCTCTGTCTTTTGTTTGCATATTTCTAACCTGAAAACAATTGTAACTGACAGCTGGTTTGACCTTTCGGCTGAGGGGTGAGAACTCCAAAAGCCGGTCTACAGTCAGACCCACAAATGTATAAAAAGTAAGAAATAAACAGGCAGAGGGCTCTCCGTCCTGTTCTCCGCCTTGGCTCAGCTTGAGTTGGCTCGGAGGAACTCTGCCCTGCAAAAAATCTCTTGACTCTGTGTGACTGATTTGTGTATCAAAGTCACATCCTAGGGCATATCTTATCTGAATGAGTGCAGCTGCTGCACTACAGGAATAGCTGTCACACAAATTCAAGTGTGGATATGCAAGTTATTATAAAAAGTTACTAGCTTTGAATATGATGAACTACTTTGCTGGTGATGTTTACATTGGGAAGATCTTAATTTCACACTCAGCAGGTTGAAATATTTTCTTCCAGCCTGTCTTTCTCCTTAATCGTATAAGTCTGTTTCTAATTGAAGCTGATATTAAAATTAAGTAATTATTTTTCCTACTGTATTTTCCTGTAGTGCATTAAAATTCTCAAACTTCTTGTCTTGTACAGTAGTACTGTCAACAGGTAACATAACAACTACAAGTAAGTATTTTTTAGCATTCTGTTTTGCAAGCAGCATTGCACCATAAGAAAAATATCCAAACTAATTTGCCCTGTGTGATCCTTCAGTGAAGAACAGAGATTCAGATTAGTATTTTGTAGACTTTCTGAAAATGAAAAGACTTTATCTAGTAGACGGCTTGGTAATAGAAAGTACCTTAGAACATCAGTAAATTACACTGACAAACACAATCTTGTCGGCTACTGAACTTAACTTCTGTTAAATTTAAATACAATTTAACAGTGTGTTTTGGCAAGGTTTGAGAGACCAAGAGGTATTTACCAAATACTGGTCACAATTCTGTAGTGCAGTGAGTTCCTTCCATTTTATTCAAACCAATATAAGCCAAGAGTATTTTGCTCTTTGCAGAACTGAATTATAGGATCAAAGATTATTCTATGAGGAAAGAAAATCAACTGTTCTCTAAAAATCATGTATGAGTTTTCAAGAGGACTTGCATCTTCACTATAACCTCTTTGATTAGGACATGTTCCTAAAGAAACCCTTCTATATTTACTTTTAGAGAAATCAAAACACCCCATTATAAATCCAAATCAAGGGTGTGGAACAGAAACTCTTTCGGTCATTGCTACTGAGAACTGTAAAATTATGGATTATATGATTATGGCCATTCGAACATCTTCATAAGAAAAACAGAAAAGAAACTGTGGAGCAACTAGGGAACATAGGTGATAAGTGAGACAAAAACAAAAAACAAACAAACAAAAAAAAATCTCTTTGCAAGAAAGAACTGTTTCATTTTCAGACAAAGACTGAACAACTAGAATTGTCCAAGCTTTCCTCTTGCAAAAGACGTTTGTCACACACAGGACTAATTAGTCCATTAGTCCTTTGTATTTATATGAAATTCTACATCAGTTGGGGGGTGTCAGGTCCAGTCTCATAAAGCCTATTGCAAGCTTATGATTAATTAAACTAAAGAGTAATTTTAAAAAACCCTGTATATTCAGGGTGGAAAGAAGAAAAATAGGGGAAAAAGAGGAAAGATACAACAAAATTACATGGGGGAAACACTGGATAGCAAGTAATTTTCTAGTCTGAAGTTTTGCAACAGAAGTTACCAAATTTCCAATTCAAGCATAAGAAAGCAATGTAGGCATAAAAGCTAATTTCCTTTGTTCAAAATCCTGTCAGCTGATTTGACACTTTTTCTCTTACTAATTAAATTTGAAGGGCATAAAAATTAACTACCAATAGCAATTAAGCAGTTTAGCATCCTAATCAGCTTCTACTTTATCTGACAGAATCAGATTTTTCTTTGTTTGAGAATCAGGTTTCATTTCAGGATATAAGAGAAGAAGCAACTGGCAAAGCAATAACAAGGTTCAAACTGTATTAGGAAAGACTGCAAAAGATTTGTTATTTTACATTGAGCAAAAACAGGTTTCTCAAAAGCATTGAAAATTCCCAGCAAATGAAACCCAGGTATTGTGCACTCTGAAAAGAATGTATGATAACTTACACCTCTTGGTCATTGCATGTTTCAAATCGTACATGGACCCAATTTAGTAGTGTAATAAATGGTTGTTGCCCAGACGAAGAAACACAAACTAGCAGAGTAGTTTATGCGGTGCTTTATTCGGGCCCGGGGACTCGGGGACCAGCGTCCCAAATCAGAATCCCACCGACCCTCATTTTCGTACAGCTTTTATACCATTTCTTACAGATTACATCATGACATTTCAGTTTAACATCAATCTTCTAAATTTCTATAGACTATACATCTTCTAAACATTTACTTCCCTATACTACTTCTCCTAATTCTGTTCCCATAGAGCCTACTTCCCTTATCTTATTTACACCAAAGACTCCCACCATAAATTCTATTCTTATTTGACTTTTTCAATTACAGCAATCTTCCAACCGCAACGTCTTGCTCCGTTCCTCCTGCTTCAGTGGTCAGCACATTCTTTTCTCGTACCTTTCCCTGTAATACAATTGATTTCCAACAAGTCCCCCCTCTTGAGCATCCTTCAATTCCGTTGCAAGGATGCTCAACTCCTTTAGGTTTGAGTCTCAGCCATTCGTGGTTGTATCACTTCTTTTCGGGTAACTGCTTGTATCACTCTCTTGGTATGAGCTCCTTCTTTCATAATCACTCCTAAAAGACATCTATATACAATGACTATTACAATTATCAAAATTACAAACATGATTGCATATTGTATCATGGACGATACCTAACCAGAAACCTGGATCCCTAAAGAGCTCAACAAAGCTCCTATCCAATTGTGCTCGACATCTTTCTGTATTTCTTTTGTCTTTGATTCTATTTGTTCCAATTGATCTATATCTTTTTCTATTTCCTCTGTCACATTTGGGATGTGCACACAGCAATGGTCCACTTTGTTTCCTAAATATCCACATACTCCATGTTCCTTAAGAAGCAACAGATCTAATGCCATTCTATTTTGCAATGTCATCCTGGTAGTTGCTTGTAGCTGCAAATTCAAATCTTTAAAACCCTTTTTAGTTGTGGCTGCAAGCCTCTCTGTCTGCCCTAATAATCGGTACAGCATTTCCCTGTTCCTGTAAGATGATATAGGGGCAAATAAAGATTCTAACATCCATCCTACCTTTACTCCATCATCAGGTTCATGCCAATCTCCTTGAGTCAAATCATCTCCTATTTCCCTTTTCCTCCTGCCTAACAATTCTCCTTTTTGTAGTTTAGAGGTTTTCCAAAATGGGCATAGGGTAGGAATTCCTAATTTGTGTAGTTGCACCATCAATGGGCATATGTGTAGTCCACAATCCGTGTCCCATAACCCAAACTAAGTTTCCCGGGCTCCTAACTGAGGTTGTTTTGCAATCCCAAGACTGTATTTCTTTCCTTTTAAAGGTGTGATTGTATCCCCTACATTCGCATCCCCACTGCAACAATATTCGTACCGGTTCAAGTCCAATTTGCATTGACGGGGTGTCACATGTTAGTACCCGTGTACAGTTCCACTGCTTTATCATTTCTACTCCTTTCCTATATTGTTCCTTAAGTAATGATTTTGACCCAAAATCCTGGTTCTTTTTCCCTTTCCACATTATACACCAATTCACCTCTCCCAGGTAACTATAGGTTTCCAACAGACTAGGTCCCCAGATTGTTTTCCACTCCTCCATCGTCATTGTCTCAGTGGTATTCTGACATACTTCTTCTATCTTTTTTCTCTTATTCTGAACTCGAATCTTATCACATGGCTCAGACACCTTTCCAATCACTAAACAATCTCCCTTAAGCTTGGATCCTCTATCCATCCATAATATTCTGGTATTTGCTGACAGTTTTGCTTACTAATCTTTCTTAGCAGCTTACAAACCTCTACCCATTCTAAAATCTCCTTAGACACTATTTTACAGTTCCAGGTCACATTTGCAGTGGCACTTGGCATCTCTCCTATGGGTATAATCCCCCATTGGATCGGGTCTCCAGCTGCTTGGGGAAGAGGCAGGCATGCAGTTATCGACGTTGTATTTTGCATCCTTCCAAAGTCTCGAATTAGTCCTACTATCAAATTTTCCTGACCTTCCGGTGCCTCTTTTATTTTTAAAGTTTGATTCTCTTCTGGGACTTGCCTAGTTGCTCGGATGTCCTTTACCATTAACGTCATCTGGCTGTGGCTCCACCAATCATCTCGGGCTATCCAACACCAATATACCCCTTCATCATCCTCTTTCTGTGCATCTTTAATTTAAAACACTATTTCTTTTCCCACGGTTTTAACCTCATACTTCGATCCTGATTTAATCCCTGTCTTGTACCACCACCCATATTCAGTGTAATTCTGTGACACTATGCAACGTAAAACAACTTCCTTTCCTTCTACAACTGAAACTGTTCCTTCAATTGCTCTAATTCCTTGATCTAAATTTGTCTTTACAACTACTTCCCGTAGTCCAAATTCCCCATCTAACCCACACCTAACTATACACAAATAATTCCCTGCCATAGTTGTTGAAACAAAAGATGTGATATTATACCACCCAATCCCTTCTAATTCCTTCTTCCACTCGCTGCCTCCTTGTAGCTGATCCCATTCCATCTCCCTCTCTTTCCACCAACCAAGTTTTATTCCCCTCTTACACCTATTCTTCAAGGTGTATTGACAACTAATTCTCAAAGGCAAACCCCACCATGTTTCCTGGGTTGTTCTCAAGGGTGCTATCATCACTGAGCCAGTGCTAGTATTGTTTTCATTTATAATTTTCAACTCAATATCACCGTAGTCAAAACTGTCTCTGATCCACACTATGCAGGCATATCTACCCTCGCCAGAAATTGTCAATTTGGGAATTTTTAGGGTAGTGTTTCCTGATTGCTGGTGGTCATCCCAAAGTGTTGTTATTCCTTTACTTACGATGTTGAGGCCTTTTCTCCACTTTACATTAATTTCTTCGGGTCCAACTTTCTGGTTGTCAGAAAACAAACAGGTTAATTCAACATTTCCATTTTCCGGTACTAAAACTAAGGGATCTGGTACATGAATTATGACTAATGCTGAACCTACTGACTGACAAATAACCAGTATTAAAACAGTCAAGACTTTGCTTTGAACACCATCCGGGTGTCGGTTATCGGTTGCACTTCCCATGTTGTTGGGACCTTCTTCACCCTGGTGTAGTGTATCCAGTTGTCAATTCCAGTGACTTTAACGGCGGTGTACGTGGTCATCAGCACTTGGTGTGGGCCATTCCATGACTCTTTCAGAGGCTCCACGTTCCAGTTTTTCACATACACCTGGTCCCCTGGAGAGATGTCATGAACCGGGTTCTCCAACGGTAGCGGGCGGTTCCACTGCAAGGCTCCTCGCACAGCTATAAGAGTCTTATTCAAAGATAACACATAATTTAGTAACACCTGATCCCCTGTTAAATGTGGGTCTCCCTGATAGGTGGTAGCATGATAAGCCTTGCCATATAATATTTCATACGGACTAACCCCCAACCTTTCTCTGGGTTTTATTCGAATGCGCAGTAATGCTATCGGCAGAGCTTGGGGCCACTGAATTTTGGCTTCCTGGCAAATCTTTCTCAACTGATTTTTCAATGTTTGATTCATCCTTTCTACCTGGCCACTCGACTGTGGTCTCCATGGAGTGTGTAAGTCCCATCTAATCCCTAATGCCTTGGCTACACTTTGAATGATTCCTGCTATGAAATGTGGTCCCCTATCTGATGACATTCCTAACGGGATCCCGAACCGGGGAATTATTTCCTTCAACAGGGTCTTAACCACTTCCTTTGCTTGGTTTGTGCGGCAGGAGAACGCCTCCGGCCACCCGGAGAACGTGCATACATAAACTAAAAGGTACTTATTACCTTGGGCTTTAGGCAGCTCTGAGAAATCTACTTGCCAGTAGTCTCTGGGTTGTGGACCTACCTTTAACCCTCCCATTTGAACCTGTTTTCGGACTAAAGGGTTATTTTTCACACAAGCAGGACATGTTGCATTAATCCTCTTAGCCATTGTTAACATCTGATTGGAGATTACCTCATTCCTTAAGAATTTTACCAATGCTTCTGCTCCCCAATGGCACTTGTGATGCTCAGTTTCCAGAATTGCTCGCATTATCTTCATGGGTACCACCACCTGCCCTGCTGTTGTCACGTACCATCCTTTATTATTCTTCTGAGCCTTCACTAGGTGGGCCAGCTTCACATCATCTGGTAAATATGAAGGCTCATCTTTCATGTAGGAGTCGGCTGGATTTCTTCTAGCTGGAACGAGAGCTAATTGAGTCCTTATTTCTTTTGCTACTCCTTTAGCTGCTTTATCAGCCAATCGATTACCTTGGTATATTTTCCCGTCTTCTCTTCGGTGTCCTGGCACATGCATTATTGCCACTGCCGCAGGTTTTCTTACGGCTTCTAACAGGAGCAGGATTTCATCCCTATGTTTTATGGTTGATCCTTGAGATGTTAACAACCCCCGTTCCTTCCACAGAGCTCCATGTACATGCACTACCCCAAAGGCATATTTCGAATCAGTCCAAATATTAACCCTTTTCCTTTCGCTCAATTCGAGGGCTCGGGTTAAAGCTCTAATCTCTGCTTTTTGGGCCGATGTCCCTGGGGGAAGAGCCTTTGCCTCTATTACTTGAAGAGTCGTGACTACCGCATATCCCGCATACCTGGTGCCGTTCTCAACAAAACTGGACCCATCGGTGAACAGCTCCCAGTCCGGTCCTTCAATCGGTGTGTCCTTTAAATCTTCTCTGCTTGCATAGACCTGTTCAATTATCTCCACACAGTCATGGACAAGTTCCCCTTCCTCTCGGTTCGACCTGAGGAATTCTGCTGGGTTTAAATGAGGGGTTATTTTTAGCTCTATATCATCTTGTTCCCGCAGTAACGCCTGATATTGCAATAGGCGGCTGGATGAGAGCCAGTGACCTCCCTTCTGCTCTAAGACTGCGATTACCATGTGGGGCACATATACCTCCAGCTTCTTTCCCAGAGTCAGCTTTCTCGCTTCTTGTATCAGTAACACAGTCGCCGCCACCGCCCTCAGGCATCCTGGCCACCCGGCACTTACTGTGTCCAGCTGTTTGGAAAAATACCCCACAGGCCGTTTCCATGGCCCTATTTTCTGTGTTAATACCCCCAATGCCAGTTTCAGTCTTTCAGTGACGTATAGCTGGAATTCTTTGCTCAGGTCTGGCAATCCCAGCGCAGGAGCTTCCTTTAGGGCCTGCTTCAGTTTTAGGAAGGCCTTTTCCTGGGCACGTCCCCAAGTCCATTGTGTTTCTTTGAGAACTTCGTATAGGGGCCGTGCCAATAGTCCAAAGTCCAGAATCCACAACCGACACCACCCCACCATTCCTAAAAAGGATCGGAGCTCCTGATGATTTCTGGGCACCGGTATGGCACAGATAGCTGTTATGCGGTTAGTCCCTAATTTCCGTACCCCCTTGGAGATTTCACACCCCAGATAGACAACTTCGGTTCTTACCAACTGCGCTTTGTCTCTTGAGACCCGGTATCCTCCTTGTCCCAGCATGTTCAGAAGACTTATGGTTAATTGAGAGCAGATGTCTCGTTCCATTGCTGCTAAAAAGATATCATCCACATATTGAAGAACTACATAAAACGTGCTTGGTACTGTTACCTGGGTCGTCTTCCACTCTTCTAATTCACGAGCTAGTTGGTTTCCAAAAATGGTAGGTGAATTCTTAAATCCTTGTGGTAACCTGCTCCAGGTCAGCTGTCTCCTTCGTCCCGTGTCTGGACTCTCCCATTCAAATGCAAAATATTTCCTGCTCTCAAGTGCCAGAGGGATGCAGAAAAAGGCATCTTTCAAGTCAATCACAGTAAACCATTCAAATTTCTCTGATACAGATGTCAACAAGGTATAAGGATTGGCAACTACTGGGTAAATATCTTTGGTTATTTCATTGATTGCTCGCAAATCCTGTACTAGCCTATACTTCCCATTGGGCTTTTTAACTGGAAAAATGGGAGTATTATATTCAGACTCACATTCCTGCAAAATGCCTAAATTCAGGTATTGTTCAATAATTGGGGCTATTTCCCGCCTAACCTCAAGTTTTATAGCATACTGCTTCAGTCGTACTGGTTCCTTTCCCTCTTTTAGTTCTACAACTACTGGCTGTGCTGCCTTCGACTTCCCAGGGGTCCCAGTCTCCCATACCCAAGGAACTACAGCTTGCTCAATTTCTTTCTCAATAGGTTGGGGCTCCACCTCCTTAATAATAAACATCTTCGCAATATTTTCTTCTGGAATTTCTAGCTTAACCCTGTCCCCCTCAAAAATAATTTTTGCCTGCAACATTGATAACAGATCTCGTCCTATCAATGATTCAGGGCTGTTTGGCATGTATAAAAATTGATGATCAAATTCTTTCCCCCCAAACTTTATATCAACTGGCCGGAGAAATGCCCTTTCCTCTATTTTCCCAGTAACCCCTACTACTTGTATCTTTGTGTCACTTAATGACCCCACCCGGGTATTGACTGCAGAATAAGTGGCACCTGTATCTACTCTAAATTCTAACGGCTCTCCCTCTACTTCCATTATAACCTTAAGATCCCGATCTAGTCAGCTCTGATTCCGATATTCTCCCATCACGAACGCCTGAGCGACCTCTGCTGTCGAATTCCCAAATTGTCTCGGGATTCCAATCCCACTATTCAATGGGCACTCATTTTTCCAATGTCCCTTATTTTTACAAAGGGCGCATTGGTCATATCCCAGTCTCCCTGGACCCCCGCCACGACCTCTACCAAATCCACCTCTGCCGCGAGCACGCCCCCTCCCATTGTTCCTCCCTACAGCCTGCTGGAGTACCGCCAACATGCTAGCTTGTTGTTTCCTAACTGATTCTTTTTCTCGATTGTTGTAAACCTTCCAGGCAACCTCCAACAATTTTTCCAAGTTACGGGTATCCTCACCTTCCAACTTCTGCAATTTCTTTCTAATATCCTCTTGAGACTGCCCCATAAAAATTAATGCTAACTGTAACTTACCCGCTTCCCCCTCTACTTCTAGGCTAGTATACCGCCTCGCAGTTTCCTTCAATCGTTCCAAAAAGGCAGAAGGTGATTCATTCTTTTCCTGTTTTACTGAATAAAGTTTAGACCAATTCATTGTCTTTGGGATACCTGTTCTAACCCCCTCAATTAACAGTTCCTGGTATCCCTTCAACGCCTGATATCCCCCTGCTGTATTGGGGTCCCATTCAGGGTCTTCCCTCGGTACTAATTCATTCAAGGTTCCATCCGCCACCCGCAACCTTATCATTTCTCTTGCCTTCTCCGTCATAGCCCGCAACACCATTTCCTTTTCAGTAGAGTCCATCAAGGTATCTAATAAAACCTGTAAATCATTCCAATCAGGGTTCTGAGTCTTAATTACCATTTTTACTACTCTGGCCGTACGGTCTGGATCCTCCCTATAAGATCCCGCAGACTGCTTCCAAATCATCAGATCATTCGGGGAAAACGGAACCTTTACCATCACTCGGTCTCCCTGGGGCCCCACTGCCTCTCTCAAGGGAGCCATCACGTGTACCTTCCCCCTCGGCCCCCCTTTTCGAGAGACCAGGTGACCCCTCGTCCGCCTAGATATCGGGGTATGCCGCTTATCCTTGCCGTTCCCCTCCTCCCGCGCCTCCCCACCCCCCTCTTCTTCCTCCTCCGAGGCGGTCTCAGGTGGTGGAGCGCTAGGGGAAACTAGTAGCGACACGTCTTCCTCAGGATCTTTATATTTAACCAGATAACCCCCCTTCTGATCCCGGTTCTCGCACCCCCGACACTTCTCATTAGTTACCGTTAGAACCATTATTCCACATTCCTTCTGCCATTCCGTTTTCCGTCCCAAATAGTAAAACAAATCCAAATACGGTATCTCCTCCCATTTACCATTATCTTGTAAATAATGCATCATTGGAGTAATAATGTCATGATTCAGAGTCCCATTCCTAGGCCATTGCATTCCCGCGGTATCATATTGTGGCCAAACATAATTACAAAAATCAATCAGCTTATCTTTAGCTAATTCCTGACCAAAATTTCCTTCCTTCCATTTCTTTATTAAACACCCTAAGGGTGAATCCTCCAGGATTTCTATCCCTGTTGAGGAGGTTTTAAATCCTTTAAATGGCATTTTTCTTCTTTTTTTTTTTTTTTTTTTTTTTTTTTTTTTTTTTTTTTTTTTTTTTTCTTTTTTTTTTCTTTTTTTTTCTTTGGCGCCTTTTTATTCTTTACCACCTTTTATCTTTTACCTCCGGTTTACCAAACTAAACCAAGTGAAACCAGGCTCTGCAGAGCAACCAAGGCATGTGTTGTGCAGGAGACGTTTCTCACTGTCTTACCAACTGCCTATACCAGAAAGGTACCTTTTACCCTTTACCACCTTTATCCTGCTAGCAGGTATTGATCCTACTCGACTTTCGTCGAGATTTACGGTCAATTATTTCCACCAACCAGGGACGTCCAAGCCCAACCGTGCGGAGCGTAGGTCCGTCTTATTCGGCAGGCATCCACTACCTTTCAAGAATAAAGCACCTTTTGGGCTTACCTCGTAGTTGTCCGACAGGCGCGGGGTCGGGCACGGGTTGATGTTCTTCCCAGAAATCACCTGGTGCCGGCGCGGAGCAGATCACCTCGCGAACCGCCCCAGCAACCCTCGGAGTCCTGCCGCGGTCGCCAGAAAACTGTTGCCCAGACGAAGAAACACAAACTAGCAGAGTAGTTTATGCGGTGCTTTATTCGGGCCCGGGGACTCGGGGACCAGCGTCCCAAATCAGAATCCCACCGACCCTCATTTTCGTACAGCTTTTATACCATTTCTTACAGATTACATCATGACATTTCAGTTTAACATCAATCTTCTAAATTTCTATAGACTATACATCTTCTAAACATTTACTTCCCTATACTACTTCTCCTAATTCTGTTCCCATAGAGCCTACTTCCCTTATCTTATTTACACCAAAGACTCCCACCATAAATTCTATTCTTATTTGACTTTTTCAATTACAGCAATCTTCCAACCGCAACGTCTTGCTCCGTTCCTCCTGCTTCAGTGGTCAGCACATTCTTTTCTCGTACCTTTCCCTGTAATACAATTGATTTCCAACATGGTCAAGCCCAATTTCATAAATCAAAATATAGAATTTTATTTCAAGACTTAAATTCAGTCTCTAACAGCCACAATTAAAAGGAACAGCATCGAACCCTGGGTTTCGGCACTGAGTGAACACAGAAACGGACCCTATCGCTCCGAATCTGCCCTGTTCATGAAGTGTGTCCTGAGCCACTGGTTTTTATACAGTCCTCCGCTGAGACTGGAGAGTGACTGTTGTGCTCCAGTCCCTCTGTTGCTTCATCAGGTATTCATGTCCATGTTTCCGGTCAGTTGAATAGGTTCTTGAGGTAAAACAATGTCATGATTGCTTGCTCTGGAGAGGTGTTTAGAAATGGTAAACTGGGCCAGAACAGATAAGATATCCATCTGGCATTTATCCCTGGGTCATTAGCAGGTCCATCTCCGAAGGAGACATGGTTTATCTCATCATCTCTTCGATTCACTGAGTGAACGGTTGTCCTGAGGCTTTTCCTGGCAGAGACCCTCCCTTGTCTCTCAACCCTCGTGTAGCCCTCTCACAGTTCAATTTTTAACCCCGAATACACTTCATATTTTACAGAGCTTAATTCAGACTGAATGTGAATTTACTTTATATTACATATCACAAGACCAAACACAAATTAACTTTAGGTCACATATCACAGTAGAATTTCTGTAAGAGTAATGCAACTGATTTCTAAGATTTCGTATATAGACTGTATATTTCTACGGTGGTTAAATTATAAAATGTCTCACTGTTATCCATTACTTTGAGAAACAGTGCTAGAAGGAATGGGATACATTTCCATTTTAAAGGTTCAGGAGTCTTTTTGTTGTTACTTTGGAAAAAGGACAGTCCTTATCCTCACAGCCAGACTCTGAGACTTTTCTGGTGTTGAGGAGAAAAGTCTTCTTTTGGAAGTCAAAAGTGCAATTGATAAATGAGATAATTTCATGATGTAAGCAGGATCTCAGCAGAAATGTTATTGCCCATCCTCTCTGCTGAGTAAAAAGTCTGTTTTTATCTCCTTACACAGACATAGTAAGTAGATTCTCAGCCCCACAAATATGTTTCTCATAGAAGATCAGCTGAGACTGCTGTAAACTAGAAAAAATAGTGAATATATTTAGAATTTATTTTTAAACTTCCTCTTGCTTCATTCCCTTTCTCTTCTGTAGCATTTCTATCTGCATGAAAGTTTTCCACCTTTTTTTGAGAGCTATTCTTGGGCTTTGTCTTCTCAAAAGTGCTTACATCACATGCTAATTGGTTTAATTAACTACAAGTCATAGCTCCAACAAAAGCATTTCCTATCTAGTCAGTGTGACCATTAAAAAGTGATTTGTATTACATTTGGAGCAGCAGACTCTGAGATTGTGAAAGAGACTAATGAAGCATGTGTTCTGGGTACACAAATCAGGTGCTAGAGGTATAGAAAGCATCACACAATTCTTTTGCAGAAGCAATTTAAAAGACTTTAACTGAAATTTTTGATTTTTGGTTTTCTGATATAAGCGGACTTTTTTTTTTTCTTTTTTTTTTTCTTTTTTGCAATGATAAAATAATTTAGAGAAACTAAGAACATAATCTCAAGCAATTTGACAATTATAAGAAAAAGCAGTCTTTTTTGTCATCATTCACAAAAGTGATTCCACATATATTAAGTCAGAAAGTTACTCTGTACATTATAATTTGAAAATAGAATTTGGAAGGGAAAGTGCAGTGATCAAGTGTTGCTAATGACCTGCAGAGACAAACGTGCATAAGCACAGGGCTGTGCCCTTACAGTCAGTAAGAATGCGGCACTGCAGACATCAGAAAAGGACACTATTTCAGGTGAAATTTTGGTCACATGTGCCAGTGTACAAAAATATAATCCTGTGAATCTCTGCACAGCTGCTAACAGACCTTGCACTTGCTTAAACTCTGTAGGCACTCTTGTTTTCATCAGAGACTTTCCATTGATATCTGTAGCTCCCATTCTTGGCACGTGCTCAGGTATTTCTTGTTGGCAGAACTAACCTGTGCTACCTGTGCCTGGTGCTACATCTAATTTAGGACTAGAGGGATGGAATCAGGAGCCCTGTCCAAGGCTGCTGCACTGGTCTGGGAGACGTTCTCAGAGTACATCCGAATAGTCTGCAGGCCACACAGCACACAGGTGAAGCAAGCAATCCTTTCAGAATATGGCCAGGAGAAACAAGTGTTTAATTATCTCCCTTTTTCCTTCTCTTTGCTACAGTTGTGATCTCCACAGCCCAAGAGATGTGAAGACTAGACGGTATCCCCACCACCTGCTGTGTTCTCGCCACTCACATGACAAATGGAGACTGCTACATCTTCACCTTAGCTTTTGGCTGACTTTGCAGTTAGCCCTGCTTTGGGGCTGACCCCCAGAGGTCCCTTCCAGCCTAAGTTATTATGTGATTATAACACCTGCTACTCATATTTTAAAAGCCAACAGTAGTCCTTGCTAATTTTCTGGAAGAAAAACTATGGACCTTTTTTTTTTGGAATTCTGCAATGAATAAGTGGGTAGGTATAAATAATTAGAAAGGCTAAGGAAAGTAAATCCTGTCTGGAGTTTTTCACACGGGTGAGTTGCAGATGGTTTACTATGCATACTATCCCTTAAGGGATGTCAGGTACTTAGTAGTACCCAGATCTACTGGGTGGCTAAAATTTCAGTCCCTAAAATTCAGATGTGATACTCACAGGAATGTCTCTGGGGAAAAGGAACTTCAACTCCAGCCACTCAGATATCAGCTAAAATACATTTCAGTTTCTCTATGAGATCCTTTATTCAGCAACTCTTTTTCTGATTTTGCACTAAAGAAGCCTGGCAGAGAGCTCTTTCCACTTCTGCACCATTTCAAGCTGAGCAGCAAGCTATGAACCAAGTCCTTGGGCCCACAGATTATGTCTCTGGTTAGAAAAGTGCTTCTTTAAGTTTTAGTACCTTATCACTTTCTATCCAGCTGAAAGTAAACTGAAAATCAATAACTGAAAATCATGTCAATGCAGGAAAAAATTTCAAACTATTGTCTCATCTATACGTAAGATACCAGCAGAGCACAACTAGACTAGAGATCATGTCTCTATTCATAGGCAGAAATTAGAGGACACAGGTTCAGGATAAACTCCTAATGAAGCAGCCCCAGAGAGGTGCTGGGCTATGTCATTTATCCTGGGTTTGGATGCTGTTTGCGGTGCTGGGGTGCAGCAGGGCAAGGCCTGGCTCCAGGCCCCATCCCACCATCTCAGCCAGGGACAGTCTATCCCGGGGTGCTGGGCCCTCCCTGGGGATGGGGCTGTGCCATGGAGGGCAGCAGTGTGTGGGCAGCTGGGCAGCGATGCTGATGCAGAGCTGCTGAGGCATGCACTGGTGGCTCAGGGGCTCACATGGCATCACAGGCATGGGCAGCATGGGGGCAGTGCTGGGAAGGGGATCAGGATCCTGAGGACCATGGTGCCATCAGGACCCTAAGAAAGGGCCATGGAACATTCCAAATAGGAAAGTATGGATGAGGCCATCTTTTTTGAAGAGAGGTAGATGTATTGCTACAAGCTCTGCAGACCTTCTCCCTACACATGAGCACTCCCTTTCCACTAGAATGGTCAATAAACAGATGTAGTTTGAGATATCCTGGAAATGTCCCATGACAACAGCTGTTCTAAGTTCCCACTCTCAAACATATGGATCAACTTCTCTTCTATGGGCAAGTATCTATGGGCAATCCAAAAGGTTTTGCCCTCAGGCTTCTGACACCTTAGGCCTCGATCTTTATGTATTTCTAACTCATTTCTCAGATGTGCCTTTTGCAGAGCTGCCTCAAACACCACCAGAGCTTTTAAACCCTGGTTCTTGGGTGGTGGGGCAAAGGGGCACCCTCCAGCTGTGGCTGAGTGGGCATAGGCTCCTCCTCTGATCCCCATGGACTCCTGCCATCTGCACATTCTGGTAATTACAGGAGACTGATATTCCCTTGCAAGGTGCTAGCTGCCTGTGTGCTTTACCATGGTCATCTCTTGCTTCTGCTCCTTATGTTCAAATTAAATTGTGAGGTTTTACGTCTGTATCTTTGGTAATGTCTGGCACAACACAAAGCTTCTGGTCTTGCTAACAGGCTTATTTCTGCCAGCTAAAAGATCCTGTGTAGATCCCTAACAGTAAGCAGAACTTTGCTGGAAGTGTGCACTGTCAATTCTGTCAAACCTGGCAGGTACTCCTTTGGGAAATATGTTATCTACTGGAAAGCATCCTTAAACTCTTCCTCAGTACTTTGTTTCTTTCAACAATGTGTAACAGTGTATTTTTCTTGATACATAGTAGTTGGTGAGGACGAAACAGGAAAACCTTACAAGTATGATTGCCCGGCAAAAGATTCTAACACCATGAAACCAATGAGTGAAATAGAAATAAAAGCAAGCTTTGAGATGTAGGATGCCAAGCCGGAAGGCAGCGATTGAGTTAGCTGAAGACAAGATCCCTGTTGATTGAGTAATACCCCTAACAGACAAAAGGATGCCAAAGGTCCAAGGGGGAGGGTCCCTGCCGAGGTGGCAGGGAAAAGGAGTCTAGAAGTTAGCTTTTACGGTTTGGAATGTAGCGCAATATGGTAATGTAGTAGTTCCTATAGGCTGTATGTAAATTCTGTAGCATTTGTGTCTTGTACTGATTGGTTAGTGTAAACTAGAATATTCAACACAGAAGGAGATGTAACGAGAACTGAGGCCTCTTGGCTCGGGCACGCTTTTAGCTGTGGCTAGCAGCTTAAGCAAAGCTCTTATACTCAGGAACTATGCAATAAACCACGCATTTCAAGAGCTGCCCTGGACTCCAGAGATCTCTCCTCGCTGTCCCCACTATCTCTCTCACATACAGTGATATAAGACTTCTTGATATTTAATACAAACCATTAATTTATTTTTTTTTCCCTAATAAGTTTGCCATTAGTCTGTAATTTTTTCCCCTGCCTACATATTTCAGTCCAGAATTGCATCATCACAATAGCTTTGGGTCTGAATGCAAATTCAAATATACATTTGGTAAATGTCAATATATATTTAATTCATTTTCAATTTAAAGTAGTCTTTAAATACTACTGGTTCTTTGGGTTTGTTTGTTTGTTTGTTTGTTTGTTTGTTTGTTTGTTTTAATTCCAATGAGATATGCCTTTAACTCTACATTGTAGTTTTAGTCTATGGAGTCACTGAAGTAGACAGGAAGACAAGGAGAAAGTTGCAGGTTAACCAAAGTATATTTTACTTCAGAAGCCCTGTTATGAAAAAGTGAATGTAATTATCCTAAAAGTAAGCAAGCTGACATGTAGAAAGAGAACATCTATTTCCACTTTGTCTCTTCTGCAGAACACAGTTTATTATATTTGACTTCATTCTCTCATTTGCAAAATAGGCATGGGAATGTATTTCAATATTTTTAGGGTCAAAGCTAGGAAGAAACACCTATGAACATATTTTTTGTGTTGCTATGAGTCCCAGTACTAACCTTATTTCATAATTCACAAAAGGCTTCAGTGGTTGACTAGAGGACTGGGAAGATTTGAAACCTGTTATTGTGTAAATTGATATTTACACAAGGTATAGCTTTGATAAGGAAAGTAAAACGTGGAAGATGATACACTGGGATAAAGACATAAAGATATGGCTCTGGAAGGGCTCTCTAGGGATTATGTAGCCCTTTTGATTCTAGTGAGTGGAGGTCATCTATGAATTAGATTAGATATCAAGCTTTGTCAGAGCTGAGCTGGCTCTGTGCCAACTGAACATCTCCTGTGTAATCATTTTTACATAAAAACATCCTAATGCAGTGAAGCCTGAGTGCCCTTGGATGCATAAGCAATGGACTCAGTGAGAGATGAGGACACAGATGAGTGGATGTGAAGTGGCAAGCAGGATACAGACACAATGCTGCACTGGAAAGGCTGAAGTGAGCATTCATCCCATATTAATTCTCATCTTCCTGCCAGCTTTGCACTCATCACTGTGTGCATTGAAAGGATGTAAGCTGTGAGTTACAGTGAAAAGGGCAGGAAGATAACCTTACAAAAGATGGGATGAGAGATGTGGAACTCTTTGCCTTTGGAGCCAGTCATATATAGAGATATAGGAGGCCTGAGGCAGTAGCAAAGAAAAACAGATTATCTGTGATAGTCGGTGAGTTACAGCATGCATCAGTATAAAAATTTTTTTTTGCCATCCCTTGTTACATGGCCCTGTAACATCTCCCTTACTCTCAGAGGAGAGCTCTGCAGATTTTCTCTGAACCTTCACAAGTATTCTGCCTGTGTTTTGAGGAAAAAATAATTTTGAACAGGAAACATTCAGTTGTGAACTAAATCCATGTTCAAATACTGAAATTTATATTCTGTGGGGAGCTAAATAGATTTCTGAGGTCTTAGAAGACTGGAAATTTGCCAGAAGCCTGGCAAGGTGATATCGTCATCCTTCTGAAATTACTGTGGTATAACATAACAAGTTTTCTTGAGGAGAAAATAATCCATTCTGAGTTTGTACAATAAGCCTCTGAAAAGCACTTCCATTTTTGAGAATCTACAGTGTAGACAATGCTTTGAACTGGAGTAAGTCAAGGGTTAACAGAAGGGCTTATGGAACCTGAAAACATACATGAGCCAATTCCAGTTGACCAAGAGTAACCTATAGTTACTATACATTTTGAATTCACAGTTTTCTTCTCCAGTAAGACTTTTAATGTCCAAGTAGGACTTTAAAAATATAGAAGCATATCACATATGTTAATGTGTGTATAGACCCAAAAGTGAAATCTGAAAGAACAGAAACCTAGCAGAAAAAAATTAGGCTTATTTTCTTTGCAAATGTAAGGATTTTACTTCTAAGACAACTATAAAATTCCTTAGTAATGTGGGGTGGTGGCTTTAAAAGTCCATACCTTGAAGGCTTGATACTGTCATTCAAAATTTGGTCTATATGGTGAAAAAGATATTGTGCAAATTGGTTGATTTTCTCCTTCCCCTGCCCTCCCCCCCCCCCGCCCCTCTTACTGCTACAAAAAAAGGAGCATTTTTATTAGCCAAAACAAACAAACAAACAAAAAAAAACCCAACAAACAATAACAACAACAAAAACAAACAAACAAATGAAAAACCACCATTAATTTAACTTCCTGGGAGAAAAATGTATGAGAACTAGTCTGCATTGTTGATAATTTGTAATAGAAAATGTACTGGTGTCCTTGCTGCATGTCATAAAAATGGTACAAAGATCAGGAAAATCCCTTATATTTTTCACTGAGTAGAGGAAGTTTTGATTATATAAGTCACATAGAAACCCGTCCCCATTGTTATGGACAATCAATAGCCAATTTAATATAAAGTAATTTTATTTTGCCATTTTAAAAATAACAATCTGAAACACCCACAATAAAAGAGACAACCTCGATCCCAGGATATCGAAGTTGAGTGAACGTAGAGATGGTCACGAATGAACCAGTCTTCCTCCTTCATGATCACCTAGACTCAGTGGGCAAGTTTTATACAGTTTTTCTCCCCTGAGGCAGTTTTACTGTTAGTTCATATCTGCCGCACATATTCATGTATTTTCTTTCTCTGGCCACTTGGCTCTGAATGCTTCTTCCTGGCAGAATCAGGCACTTGAATGGGGTTCCGAGAAGTCAGTATTGGGATGCTGATAGCAACATTTCTGGGTCTTCCTCTTCTAGATTCGTATCATGTGTTAATCACTGTAGGAGGCAGGTGGCTCTTCCTTGATGGATGGGTCATCTCGTGTTTGGCCATTCCTTTTGGTTTTTAATTTGGACTTCACCCTGCCATTGTCTGGAATCTCTATGATTGGATTGCAAATTAGTCTTGGCAAGCAGTAAAGTTTCCACAGTTTTCTGGAAACCTGCTTGTAATACAGTTTATAGTTTATGTGATATATGACCTTAAGTTAATTCATGTTGTGATGTGTAATTAATCCACAATAAAATGTAATAATATGCAATGTAAAATTGATCTGCATTCAGTCTAAGTTGAGATCAGCAAACCTGAAAGTATGTTTAGGGTTAACTAAGACTAAAACTGCACGGAGGGACACGAGGGTTGGGGGAAAGAGGAATTCCTGCCGGGAACCGCTTCGGGATAACCAAAGAAAAAGGGTTAAGAGAACGGAAAATGGGAGTTGGGCATGCTAACAATCGAATGATTAGAATCAGATCGGTATCTTATCTGTTCCGGCCCGATTTAACATTTCCGATTTAACATTAACAAACTTTCTCCGGACACGGCAATCATGGCATTGTTTCACTCTGAGAATCCATTCAACGAACTCCGGACCTGAGCATGAATAACTAATGAAGCTACCAATATGCACAAGTCCTACGGTCTCTGTCCACTTTCAAAAAGCCAGCAATGATGAACGCAATTTGTGAACAGAGGGGATAGCAGGCTGACAGAGTTCGTTACTGCTTTCACCCAGTGCCGAAACCCCAGTATTCAACATTGTCCCTTTTAATTGTGGCGATTGGAGACTGAGTTTAAGTCTCAAAATAAAATTCTAAATTTTGATT
>JANEHK010000081.1:712079-753886 GCA_025960845.1 Tachycineta bicolor | reverse complement strand
AATTCTAAATTTTGATTCACGGAATTTTGGCTTGGTGATTTATTACAGTTTATAACATATAAAACACGAATTTATCTCAAAACATGTGTCACACCCATCAATTCACTTTTTCCTTTTTCATAGGTTATACAAGAAATTCTGGACTATTAAGAATACAGGTAGGAATGCTGATTATTTAACACAGTAATAAAGGAAAATCCAAAAATATTCCAAGAAAACTAATAAATTCTTGAAGAAGAGCATGCACAGAACTACTACTAATAGAGGAGAACTACATATAATGGATATCTTTCATAAGGTTCAAAAATTTCCTTTCAGTAGCAGCGTAACTGGAGGAAGGATATGATCTGAGGAATTTAGCCACTTATCTCTGTTTTCCAAAAAAATAGAAATCTTTGTAACTGGTCAAATCTTGTATACTTCATGCATCCTTGATAAAAATAGTTATAAAATATTGCCACAAACATCTTTGTCTACAGCTTGCTAAATGCAACACTTCATATATTATCTTCAGAAGGTAAAGCTGACTTTACTGGTTGTTGTTGCTTGTGAACTCCAACCCTTTCTTCCCCTTGTCAGTATTTTTTGCATTAAGGTAAGCCCTAAGTGTTACCCTGTTTTTTCTGATTTTTTTTTTATTAGCCTTTTGAATTCATAAATGGAGTCAGATCTTTTAGTTACTGTACAATATTAGAGCAGTTTTCTACCTTTCCCACAGATGTAACATAAACAAATCCTTTGTTTTTCATTCTCTGTCCTTTGTTTGCATATTTCTAACCTGAAAACAACTGTAACTGACAGTTGGTCTGGCCACTGAGGCTGAGGGGTGGAAACCCCAAAAAGCCAATCTTCTGCTAGACCCAGAAATATATAAAAAGTAAAAAATAAACAAAGGAGTTCTTCTTCCTCTCTCCACTCTCTCAGCAGTGAGCTGGGATCGGAAGGACCTCTGCTTTGCAAAAATCTCTTGTCTGTGTGTGACTGCTTTGTGTGTCTCGGTGACATCTGGTGACCCTGAGTGGACGAACAGTTTGGTGGGGTTTTTCCTTTCCCTCTTTCCCTGTTTTGTGTTTATCATGGAGGATTCCTTAGTTTTGGAACTTTGGGGAGATCTCTTGGAGCGGAAAGATACTCAGATATCCCCGGAGGGGCTTCAGAGTCTATTTGCATGGGGTTAGCGGCGTGGGTTTTTCCCCAATCCAGGGTCTGTGCTTGTGCTCAGTCGACGGGAGTGGTACCTCCTGGGGGACTGTATGTTTGACTCCCTTGATATAGAATATGGTGAAGAACTTGCAGGTTTGTTTTTTTGCAGTGGAAATTATTTGAGAGAGCGGTGTTTAAGTCTACTCCTTACAGCTTGAAGGCTGAGAGCCCTAGTCCGAAGCAGAATGGAGAGCTGGAGGGAGGCGGGGTCATTATGTCAGAACCGAAATCTGAACTTCAGATCCTTTGTGATTCTTCCCCTTCCTCCCCCGTTCCTGCGCGGGGGGGGGTCCCCCCCCTCAGATTCAGGTGCTGGTCTTGGGCAGCGGGGGGGCACAGCCCCGCCGAGCCCGGGGCCGGTCCTGCCGATCCCCGCGCCGCAGGGCAGCCAGAGCGGGGTGGGGTTGCCTCCTCTCCATGCCTTTCCGGCGTTGTTGGGTGGGGGTGGCCTGGGAAAGCAGGCTCCGCTTTCTTTTGGCCGAGATTTGGTCACTGTGCATTGTCTGTTCTGCCGCACGACCATTACCTATCCGATGGGGTCGGGTGACGTGGAGTTCCCCGCTCTGCCACCCAGCCCAGGCCCGGAGGCGGCTGCATTGGCTGCCTCTGCCCCAGTGCCACCGCGGGACACTGCCGAAGGCAGAGCCCCAGTCAGTCCTTTGGCGGGTGCCGCCCCCCTGCAGGGGCTGACAGCTTCAACCTGCTCTGGGGTGGGTGGGGGACGCGGGCTCCCGGGCCCCGGCGAGACCCCTTCTCGAGGGGGTTCTGGACACTCTGCCTCCCACGCCAGCCCCATGGGCTGCAGGCGGTGCTTGCGGGGCAGGGAGAGGCTCTGATGCGGCCAGTTCTAATGGGCTGCCAGCAGGGACCAACGCTGCCCCGCCAGGGAAGGAGGCGCTGTTGCCGCCTCCACCTGAACGCAACACAAGCTCCCCAGCCACGCTGGGATGTGTGCCCACCACAGAGCCATCTGACCGGTTTCCAGCGGCAGACGTGGGCTCCAACCCCGCTGTGGATGTGGCGGGCCCGACACCAGCGGCTGGTCCAGCCCAGCCCCCGCTTCCCGCTGCGAGTGTTGCGGTGGCTATGGGCGGCGAAGTGTTTAAGTTCAGCGTGAGTGGGGACAGGGCTGGAATTTGGCCAGTCTTTGATAAGAGCAAAAGTTCCCACTCTGTTGGCTCTTCGTCAACAGCCTGGACGCTCCCCCCCTTGTCAGGTGACCGTAAGGCCGAGAGACCGTGGCCAGTTCTGGGACAAGGTAAAGGCTAAGGTTGAAGGATTGAGTGCTGGTGGGGGACCTGCAGTGCCTGAGGTTCAGCCAGTCCCTAGCCGAGTGCATGCCTCTGACACTGTGGGGTCCACAGGGCAGGATAAGGCAGGGGCTGGTGCTTCATCTGAGAGTCTTCAGGCCTTTACTGTCCTTCAGGGTGCTACTCATAACACCTATCAACCCTTGGCTTGCCAGGCTTTGACAGAACTGCATGATGCAGTCGGGAAGTATGGTCTGGGCTCAGCTGAGGTGATGCAGGTTCTCCGTTATTTTAATGCCAGTCTTTTGACACCCTTTGACATTCGGAGCTTAGCTCAAGCCCTTTTCCCACCGGTTGAATATGACTTCTTTGAGAATAAATGGACTCAGCTGGCAGTCAGAGTAGTGGAACGCCATAGGACACTAGGTCAGGGTGATCCTAGGCGTATGGTTAATATCGATATGCTAATGGGAACAGGCAATTATACCAGGGCCGAAGTGCAGGCTGGTTATGAGCCCTTGGTCCAGGAGCAGTGCCAACAAACAGGCATGGCAGCCCTGGTTCAGACCTTACACTACTGTGTAAGGCTACTCCACAGCAGCCCTTTGCAACGATTGTCCAGGGAGTTGATGAGCCCTTCCTGTGCTTTGCAGGATGGCTGACGGCTGCTGTGGAGAAGCAGGTGAGTGATCCTGCAACAAGGAAGCTCATGATTCAGTCCCTTGCTCAGGGCAACTGCAATGCAGTTTGCAAGAGGATAATTGAAGTGCTTCCCGGGGAACCATCCATGTCGGACATGGTTGGGGCCTGTGCAAAGGTATCCCCTTCCAGCCAACAGGTGGTTGCCGTGCCTACAGCTGTGCAGCCAGCTGTGGCTATGATTGTCCAACCAACGGTGACTACAGTGGTCCAGCCGGCCGTGCAACCGGCTGTGGCTGCTGCTGTGCAGCCTGCTTGGGTCATTCCCCAGGGGGTGCGACAGCAGCAGTGGGGTGCTCGGACCAGGAGGAAACAGGGCGGAAAGGCACAGAAGTCTATGGCTGTCTTGTTTTATTGTGCACGATGTGGAAGGCCGAATCATGCTGCAAATGCATGTAAGGCGACAGTGCATGTGAATGGTCAGCCGTTGGGCAGTTCGGGAAACGCAATGCGGAGCACGAAGGTGAGATGCATGATGACACAAATGTCTCTGCCTCAGCCCCAACCAATGGAGATCTGCTCAGCAGGCTTGCAGCTAGCGCCTGCGGTTCAGCAGGTGTTGATGTCTGCACAGCCGAGTCTGTCGTGATTGATTCGGACAAAATACACAAGATTCCTCTGGATGCCTTTGGTCCCTTGGGTGATGGCATGAGTGCCTTCCTGATGGGGAGGTCCAGTGCCACCATTCAGGGTATCATGGTGCACCTGGGACTGATTGATGCGGATTTTTCGGGACAGATTCACGCAGTGGTCTCCACACCCAACCCCCTCTGACTATCCCAAAAGGCACATGAATTGCTCAATTTGTTCCTTTTAAGTCTTCTGTTTCCAGAACCGAGGACTGGTCACAAGGAGACAGTGGCTTTGGCTCTACAGAGCCACCTCAGGTGCACTGGACTGCTGTCCTGACCAAAGACCGTCCTGAGACACTGTGTACCGTGTCCATAGTTGGTGCCATGCCATCGGAGATTCAACTTCATGGCCTCCTAGATACGGGGGCTGACGTGAGCATTCTCTCCCTGGCTGCTTGACCCCCGCAGTGGCCTTTGACCCTGGCAAAGACATTGATCGCGGGCTTAGGAGGAACAAAGCAATGCTACGTGAGCCAGAATCCCGTGGCCATCACAAACCCGGAGGGACAGGTGGCCCTAATTTGGCCTCATGTTACTGAGATTCCTCAGAACCTCTGGGGGAGGGATGTTTTGGCTGTGTGAGGGGTGCGATTGGGAACGGATTTTTGATTGGGGCCACTGTGATGAAGGGCGCAGTGTCCCACGCCTCCTTTACGGTGGTTGGTGGACAGACCCATCTGGGAGAACCAGTGGCCCCTCCCTCATGACAAGCTAATCGCCCTTCATGAACTTGTACAGGAGCAGTTGGATCAGGGGCATTGGGAACCATCTACCAGTCCCTGGAACACTCCTGTCTTTTGTATCAAAAAGAAGTCTGGGAAATGGAGGTTGCTACAAGACCTCCGAAAGATCAATGCCGTGATGGAAGGCATGGGAACATTGCAGGCTGGTATGCCATCGCCTACCATGCTTCCTGCGGACTGGCCGGTCCTCATTGTGGATCTGAAGGATTGTTTTTTTACGATCCCTCTGCATCCTGATGACAGACCAAAATTTGCCTTCACGCTACCAACAATAAACAATGCAGAGCCCGCACAGTGGTATCAATGGAGAGTTCTCCCTCAAGGAATGTGGAATTCACCAATGTTATGCCAATGGTATCTAGCCCGTGCCTTGTCTGGAGTTCGTAAGCAGTTTCCTGAAGCTCATGTCTATCATTATATGGACGACATTTTGGTGGCTGCACCCACCCAGGATGAGCTGCTGAGGATACAGCCTCAGTTGTTGAATGCTCTGCATTCACATGGACTGCAGGTGGCTCCAGAAAAGGTACAACAACAACCTCCCTGGAAAAATTTGGGGGTCAAAATTCTGGAATGGACAATCCGTCACCAGGAGGTGCAATTTATGCAATCGGTGAAGACACTGAATGACGCTCAGAAGCTGGTAGGTGTTATCACTTGGTTACGTCCTTACTTGGGACTGACCACCTCACAACTCTCTCCCTTGTTTGAATTGTTGAAAGGGGACACTGATTTAAAGTCACCTTGTGAATTAACCCCTGAGGCACGAAAAGTGCTGGAGGAGGTTCAGCAAGCTGTTTCGGCTTGCCAGGTGTACCGCATTGAACCCTCCATTGATGTCACTGTGTTCATTACCACTCTTGATTTACATCCTACAGGTATCATCGGCCAATGGAATGATGATTGGACTGATCCTCTGCATGTCTTGGAATGGGTCTTCCTGCCTCATCAGCCGCATAAGACGGCGACGGCGCTGTTTGAATTGATTGTGCACTTGATAATCAAGTGCCGGCAACGCTGTTTGCAATTGATGGGTGCA
Organism: Tachycineta bicolor; assembly: GCA_025960845.1. Classification (NCBI taxonomy): domain Eukaryota; kingdom Metazoa; phylum Chordata; class Aves; order Passeriformes; family Hirundinidae; genus Tachycineta; species Tachycineta bicolor. The sequence continues at coordinate 748,320 of JANEHK010000081.1, read as the reverse complement.
AATCCCTCAGAGATCATACTCCCAGTTCAGAGGGACGAATTTGATTGGAGCTATGCGAACAATGTTTCGCTGCAAAGTGCTCTCGAGGGTTTTTCAGAGCAGATCACTTATCATCTGCCTAGCCACAAGCTATTGCAAGTGGCCAAAAATACTCCATTTTCTCTACGACCCAAAAATAGCCAAGAGCCAGTGCAAGGTCTCACCGTCTTCACTGACGGTTCAGGCAAAACAGGAAAAGCCATTGTTACCTGGCAGGATGGATCTGAGTGGCAGGTTTTGGAAGGCCATGAGGATGGGTCAGCCCAACTGGTTGAACTAAAGGCTGCTGTCATGGCATTTGAGAAATTTTCCCAGGAACCTTTCAATTTGATCACAGACTCTGCCTATGTTGCCAACATCGCACAGCGATTGGGTTGTTCAGTTTTGAAGGAGGTCAGTAACCCTTCCTTGTTTAATTTATTGAAGGCCCTGTGGTGTGCAATTCAGGCCTGAGTTCATCCATACTATGTTCTGCATGTACAGAGTCACACTAATTTGCAAGGATTTATAGCGTAAAGTAACGCAAGGGCTGACAAGTTCGCTAACTCAGTGTGGGTAGCCCCTCAGCCTGACGTGCTCGTGCAGGCCAAGGCATTGCATGGGTTTTTCCACCAAAATGCACATACGCTGCAGAAGCAGTTCCAACTGACAGCCACTGAGGCTCGTGAAATTGTTGAGTCGTGTGACGACTGTCACACCCTTGGTGCACCATTGCCGGCAGGGGTTAACCCCAGAGGCCTTAAAGCCTTGGAGCTTTGGCAGACCGATGTTACCCAGGTCACTGAGTTCGGCCATCTCAAGTATGTGCATGTCACAGTGGACACGTTCTCCTCTGCGATGTGGGCTTCTGCTCACACAGGAGAGAAAGCCCGTGATGTCATTGCCCACTGGAGGCAGGCCTTTGCTGTTCTTGGCATACCTTCTGCTGTGAAAACCGACAATGGTCCTGCTTATGCCTCGCAGCAGGTACGGCAGTTCCTATAGTCGTGGGGTGTGTCACATAACTTTGGCATCCCACATTCTCTGACGGGACAGGCGATTGTGGAACGCAATCAAGGTACATTCAAGCATGTTCTTCAGAAGCAGAAATGGGGAATGCAGGGTGAAACCCCACACAGTCGGTTGGCAAAGGCTTTGTACACCATCAATCACCTTACGGTGCCGCAGAACTCAAATAATCCTGTCATTTTGAACCATCATCTCTCATTGCAGGCTTCAGATGGTGAGCAACAGCTTCGAGCGAAGGTAGGGGTCCGAAATTTAGTCACCAAGCAATGGGAAGGACCCTATGACCTAATTGCTATGGGGCGAGGATATGCGTGTGTGTCCACGGACACCGGGACACGCTGGCTACCTTGAAAGTCTGTCCATCCTGACCTGCGACCACAGAGGCAGAATTCAGCTGACAGGCAAGGTGGAAGCCGTGATCAACTTGAAAACCACCAAGTGGATGAATCCTCGAGTGATCACTCTGATGATTCCTCCACAGACAGTGATTGAATTTGTATATATTCCCTTTGTAAATTTGTTCATTTTCTTTTTCTGTTTTTTTCTTTTTTTAAAGTTAAAAGGGTGAGACGTTACCCTGGTTTTTCTGAGTTTTTTTTTTATTAGCGTTTTGAATTTCATAAATGGAGTCAGATCTTTTAGTTACTGTACAATATTAGAGCAGTTTTCTACCTTTCCCACAGATGTAACATAAACAAATCCTTTGTTTTTCATTCTCTGTCCTTTGTTTGCATATTTCTAACCTGAAAACAACCGTAACTGACATTTGGTCTGGCCACTGAGGCTGAGGGGTGGAAACCTCAAAAAGCCAATCTTCTGCTAGACCCAGAAATGTATAAAAAGTAAACAAAGGGGTTCTTCTTCTTCCTCTCTCCACTCTCTCAGCAGTGAGCTGGGATCGGAAGGACCTCTGCTTTGCAAAAATCTCTTGTCTGTGTGTGACTGCTTTGTGTGTCTCGGTGACAGTAAGAAATCACATTTGGCAGCTTTCCTTGAAACGCCTGGAATCAGGTGGCTACAAAGGGTCTCTTCAATTTAACAAGTATTATCCCACTCTGTAGCAGTGCGGGATTTGTTTTTGTTTTATTGTATGTGCTGTTAATTTATGATTCATTCTATGTACCCCTGTTTGTTCCCCCCAATGGTCTTTCCCTGTTTTTCTCCCCTCCAACCGTTATATGTCAATCCCCCACTCTCCCCTTCTCTTGGGTCTGCCTGTCATTTCAGGGCCTTCCCCTGGAGCTAGAAAGTTGTTCCAAGGACGTTCGAGTGATAGGTTGGATCCAGAGGGGGTCCCTCCTTATCATTTATGTTTGGTTTATGAAAATATCATTCACCAGTGTGAACCCTCCCTGTTGATCCCTGATTTGCTCACCCCCTGCCTGTGTTCCACCCCCATATAAAAGATGCTGGCAAGCAGCCTGGGGGGCTCTGCCTGGGCAGTTACCTGGAGGTCAGGAGGTCCCGTGCTGAGGCTCCAATAAAATCTTGTGACCTGCTCAGCAGAGTCCACCTTTCTACCCCTGCCATCATTGCCTTTCACCACTTGTGTCTACTGCCGAAGTTGCATGGGAGCCAAGACCCCACAGGATTGGATTAGCTGGCATGGCCAGCCTAGCCATACCTTTTCATGCCGCGGTGCCTGAGCTAGGTGAGCCCAGGTGAGCCTGGAGACCATGCTTAAGGCACTGTAACACCATTCAAACAGTGTTGGAAATGAACTATGCAGTTAAGAAAGCAGGAAATGCATTAAAATAAACAAACAAATAAATAAATAACACTTTTCGCTCTCACCATTAATAATACTGGCTTCTGAATGCCTGATAGGATAGCATAAAGCAGTCTTTGTTCAGATCTGAGCAGAAACTGCTCCTCCTTAAGTATTTCACACTGTTAGTGCAGGAGAAAAATGCAAAAAGATTCACACATGCCAAATAAATACAAAAAAGCATGTTTAGACACTGGATTTGTCACAGGAGTGATTAGGAAAAAAAGCAGGCAGAAAATATATTTGAAGAAAAGCCAACAAGGATTTTCAACACTGCTTCCTCCTTGAGCACTACAGCATTAAAACAGGCTTGCATAAGGCAATGGGAAATGGGAATTTAAAAGCCCCTGGGGTTACTATGTAATGTTTAGATTTCTATTAATGATTAACATAACAGATTGAAATTGAGATGTTCCTTTCATGGCAATATTGCCTCATCTCATGTTCAATAGACAGCAGTGAGAATATTTACTGAAACAATATGAAAAGGTAAGGTGACTTTCTTGTCCAGAACTGAAAAAAATGAAATTAAAAATGAAAACAGAGAAACAACATAAAACCTAATGGAAACATTATTATGGCTTTGTCTAATTTGCAACTTTTATCAAATCCTGACATATTTGTAAAAATTGTGAAACACAGATCTAAACACAGTAAAATCAGTTACAGAAATTCATCACTCCTTGCCATTCAAAGCATGATGCTACAATGGGTGTATTTATACACAGCATGACTGTACACACATGATCATTTTTCTAAATCAGATAGTTATATTCAAGCATATTTGAGTCAAACATGTAGCCTCGCATCTTTAATGCTTACCAAGTTGGCTTTGAGGATTCCTATTAGAGATAATTATTTATAAAATTTTGTGTCTGTTGAACATACACTGTATAAAGATAAATACAGTAACTGGAAACAACTCTAATTTATATTCTGTTCAGTTATTTTGGTTTACATTTGATATGTTCCAAATGGTCAACACTTTTTTTTTTTCCCTTTAATTCAATCAGTCTTGCATTTGTTTTCTGTTTTAGCTAAACAAAGTCTAAAAGATTTCCATTGTTGCTGTTGCTGTGTTTCCAAAACATTCTATGGTATGTCCAATTTGCTACATATTTGGTTATTTTTCTGCACTTTCTTTCAATGTTCAGTCTGCCTATCATGCAGTGTTCTTTCTAGCATCAAATGTCTGAATTTCCTTCCTAGATTCTCTGGTATTGGTTCATAGCATGCTTAATTTGATCATGATACAAACATAAATATTAAATGTGTATATTACACATACCATATTAATCTTGCAGAAAAGTCTGGGGTAAATATGTTTCAGACATGCTTACTTTCTTTAACTACCTAATTTATTTTAAAAATGTATTTCTTTGGCTTTCTTTGTGTCTATTTGGTGTACATATTCCATAAATACTTTTGTAAATGCTCTTCATTAAGTAAGAAGTTACAACTGCTAATTTTGATCTGATGCTCTTATAGTAGCAGGAAATATCATTCATAATTCATATACCATCATTAATCCACATTTAGTCTGTCATTGTTGCTAGCTTATGATCCTGGAAGATATCTCCCACTTGTACTACAATGCAGCTCCTAAAGTACTACTACTAAAGTAGTGAGGATAAGCAGATGAACCAATGTCTGCACAAACAGATCTTGCTTTACTGCAAAAATTAACCACTCAGAAAACAAAGTAGTGGAAAATAATTGTTATATACTATGTGTGAACCATCTGCAGGCCAAGTTATTCCCTGAAGAAATGAATGCATTCTTCAAGACATCAAGTATGAGAGATAAATAGGATCTATTAGTACAGTGAACATCAAGGAAGAATCAGTGAACAATGAGACAGAATCAGGTAGGAATCTTGCAGACTGCTTTTTAGCTCTTCAAAGAGGGTTTAAATGAGATATAAGTAGATAATGTAGTTTATACCTAGGATCAGAATTCACATAAACCAAGCGAAAAATTAAATTAATTAATCAGTCTGTTGGAAATGTTTTCTGTTCTTCTATGCAGGAAATAGACACTTGATGAAAAATATTTTTTTTACAAGGAAAGGTGACATTCAGTTCAAAAAATGAGAATGCTCTGTAGTATTCATCTGACAGAGTTTACTGAAGCATCCTTGTTTTGTATGGGAAGTAATTTATTACCTGTCTGCTTTTTAGGGCAACTTAGCAACAAATTGCAGAGGTAAAAAAATGTGTCATTTTAAGCCAACAAACAAATACACAATTTTTCAGAAGCTGAGTGTAAACACTTCTAAGGTCACTTTCAACAGAAAATACATTGATGTTGAGGGTTAAGTTTTCCTGTAGAATTTTTCCCCCCCCATGAGTTGCTAGGAGACTTTAAGTACTGATAGTTAAGGGGTGCTTAACATGACAAAGGATGTTGATCACTTGGTTTTGGGTGAGGGAGGAGGCTCCTGGGAGCAGAGGGTAGAGGACGTCATTGCTCTCGGTTCTCCTGGGGAGGATGGTCGCGCGACTGAGAGCTGCCTGAAGTCCATAGCTAACGGAGGAGTCTGGTCCTGGGAATTCTATCATCTGTTGGAGCGCCCAGGAATTCAGAGTTCCTTCGCTGCCCTGCTGGATTCTAGGTCAGCCCGAGTCCAGCTGCTGTGGCTTCTCCGGCACTGCCCACCTTGCCTGCCAGGACACCCCCCTGCCTGCCAAGGACAATCCACTGCTTCCAGCTTCCAGCCATCAGCGCCGGAGCTCCGGAGCTTCCAGCATTTGCCCTCGGGGTTCTTAGTTCTGTTTTACTGTTATTATAAGTGCTGTTGTTGTTTGTCTGTCCTGTTATATTTACTAGTAAAGGACTGTTATTCCTTCCCCATAGCTCTGACCGAAAAGTTTTTTTTTAATCTTCCAAAATATAATAACACGGAGGGAAGGATTTGAATTCCTCGTTTCCTAGAGAGGCCTGCCTCTCCATAGCAGACACCTGTCTTTTTCAAACCGAGACAATTTTTTATTTTAAAAAAAAAAAAAAAAAAAAAAAAAAAATCCAAAACCAAACCCAAAACCCAAAACCCAACAACAACAAAAATCCTTTAAAATATATGTCTGTAGCTGTCTTTTTAAACAAATATTAGGGATTTTTTTGTTACATAAAATTGTCTGCCTAGAATAATGTGCTTAGGTTTTTGGGAAAGCAGAGCACTGGAATTCATGTTGCTCAGCACATCACTCTTTTTGAAAGCCATACAAACTGAATATATTGAATGTGTATATTGACATTAGCAATTTCTAAGTTTAAGACATTGCAATTGGAATGGTAGATCTTTTCAGCATCTACAAAAGAAAATTCACATTTCTTATATATATGAAATCTTATTTAAATTATTCCAAAATATATGTTACAAACTTAAACTGGAAAATGGTACTTCTTTCTAAAACTCCATTATGCCTCAACTGAAGAAAAAACCCCAAAAGAACAGGTGAAAAGTCCATGGAAATTAGAGATAAAAACTACATTTATAATCCAAAAGATAGTTGTCCTGAGATGTTTCAAGAGTGAAGGTCAGTTTTTTAAATTTTGTTAAGAGAGTTGTCAGAATGCAAATGTGGTGATGTAATGGTTTTAATTTTGAAAACTGGGCAGAAACACTAATTAATGTAGTGGTTTTACATTCATTAAATTCTGGTTTTAGTACTCTTTTTAGTGGGAGAGAGACTAGGAGAAAAACAAAGCAGGTTTAACTTTAAAATGAACAAATAGTTTATTAACACAAACTAAAAGAATGGAAAAAGAAAGTTGGGAAAAAAACTAAAACAAAACAGAATGAAAATCTAAAAACACTCTTCTCTCCCTTTATAAACTGTTTACTTTTTTACAGAACAATATAAAGAGACAAAACTTGTAATTTTCAGTCAGTTTTACTACTTGATAATAGTCTTTTATCAATTCTTTAGAAGAGTCTCTTTTAAGAGTAATGGATTTTACTGACAACTTAGAACAGTTCTCTTGTGGGTTTTTAAACTGTTATAAAAACAGCTGCCCAGAGAAACTTGTCTTTGTGACCCCTCTCATTAGCAGGTTCTTAAGCTGCTTATGGGTTATGGGTCTTAGACTTTTGCATATTGGGGTGTCACTGTTTAAAAATAAATAACTCTAAAGGTAAAGATTCAAGATTCTTCATCTTAAGGTACAGAATCTTCTCATTTCTTCACTGGCGTAGAGGGCTTCTTATCTCTATCTCTGTTCAAGCATCTTATAGGATTAATATTACTTGGTCTATCACAAACACCTTTGCTCAAATCCACACACAAATCTAAACAATCATCTCCCCAAATGCTTAGCTTTCCCATGATTTAAAGGAATAATTTAAATACAGAGTATTTATTTTTATGGCTTAAATAAGAATGGAATAATTAACTCTCTGCTCTAATAGTATTTTTATTAGTTTAACTGACTTTATGCTGTTTCTTTTTTATGTTCACTTTGTCCTTTTCTTTCTCAGAGAAGGGCCAAGCTCTGGAAGCTTCATGTTGCTAGGAAAGGGTTAAATCTGCCTAGAGCCTCTTTCTTCTCTCCCAGGGTAGCTCATGGTATTAGATGTTCAAGGCCATGCTGGTGAGGGAGGAAGAACTTACACAGAAATATCAGGGATCAGAGCACCAGGGCAGTTCAGAATTACAAAAAAAAACCAGGCAGGATCATAACTGACTTTTCAGTCCACCCCTCAGTGTCAGTCGGGGTGGCCTTAGATTAAATGGTGCCCATAGCTCTTATCAGAAGCCTGGCAGGGATCTCTCCCTGCTCCAGGGAAGTTTGGAGAAAGTAGCTGTTGTAAAGCAGCAACCTCTCCTTCTACCCCCCCCACCCCGGGAGCTGATAGAATCCGGCCAGGCCTCAGGCCAGCTCCCCCCCAAAAAGGGGGAAACAGCAGGCCCAGCTCGATGTTACCTGTCTCTCTCTGGCCAAAGGCAAGAAGGAAAACGGCCCACCTACAGGAAATTAAGGGGTTTTATATGGTACTTCCCAAAGTCGTAGCTAACAATTTTCAGTAGTCAAAACAAATGCTAATATTCCAACTAATCCTCTAATAGGTCCCTGTCTTTTCTAAAGCAATTCCCAGGTCCTGACCTGGAAAATCATTTTACATTCTTCTATGACTAAAAAACCAAACTGTACTAACTCATGACAGGTGATAATGCACATGTGCTCTTCTACCAACAAAGGGGGACATTTATGATTTATCACGTAAAAATACTCACCTGTCTGAACACAAAACTGTTTCTTTTCTGTTTTGGCAGACTGCCAAACAGAACAACAAAACAAAACTGTTTTGTTTCTTTTTAATAATGTCCTCTAGGCAACCTGGGAATGACAAGATGTATTGCAATGTTCAATGGCAAGCCTGTGATTTCATTGTTCAAGAACTCCAGTTCAATAAAAAAATGCTCAGAACAACCTGGAACAGCATGCCCCACCATACTGCAAAGCACAGTGTCACTTCTAGATGAGAAAGTAAATCCTGCAGCAGTTTCCTGTAGAAAACCGTTCCCTAACGGACCACACCATTGCATTAATAAGGTTATTCTCTGTGAGGACAGGACATAACAGGTACAAATCAGATTGACTTCCACAAAGCTTTTGGTGGCAGCACGTCCCAGGCACCAATTACATGGAAGAGATATACAGGAGCAATGCTTGACCCTCGAGAACTGTGTGAGCTGTTCACTGCTACCCTGAGACAGTAAGAGAAAACTTGGTCCAAAGTGCTTGAAGGCATAACACAAGCAGTGGGTGGGAGAACAGGAATAATATTGTTATCCTGTCTCAAGCACTCAGATAATGCTCAGAGCATACACTTGCTCCTCTCCTGGGCTATACAGGAGTAGAACCATATCAGGGCAGCACTGTACCACAGTCTGATGATGCTGCACAGCATAGAATTTATTTGGGGGAATCCCAGACTAAGAGGCTTATGTGGCCTCTGGAACACAAGGTAATAATACAGCAGTCTTACCTAGTGTAAAGTGAATCTGTCTTCCCTTTCCTGAGATGAAGACTAAAAATGTGAAGCTGGTCGCAAACCTTAACTGACTAAAAAGCAGTGAATTAAGCTGACATTAACTTCTGATGACATACTGATATACTAAATGGTTACTGTGAACTGTAATCCTCTCTTGCATGTATATGGATTTGTTTTAGTAGCATTTTTAATGGAGAAACATGACATTGCTTACCATATCATACACTTCTATTTCATTCAACAGAACTGTAAAACACTAATGCGTAAAAACATGAATGTTCCCAGATTTGCTCTTCCAAAATCTTAGGTGCAGTTCGCCAAAGACAAGTAAATCAGCAACACATGAGGCTGTAATATTTCAATAAACTAGAATCGAATGAGTAATTGTGATATCTTTTACACTTTAATTTCTGTTGTTGCTAAATCATAACAGTATTTGTATTAAATCATCCCCACAGACAACCTGAAATATTATTTTTATTCTCCACTGAGATTCTACCTCCAGTTACATAATTTTCAAGTCCTGCTGTAAAATATTTTCATAAAATCACCTTTAAAAATTCTTAATATATATCCCAAATGGAATTATAAAAATAAATCATAATTTTTGTTGACAATCTTTATGTGTTCTATTAGATTTATGGGCTGTGCAGAAAGAGTTATTAATTATAATTCCTTTCTCTAACACATGGTTCATGAATAAGGGATTGGATACCTACAAAGTGCTAGTAGAGATGGCTAACTGGTGAAACATACCCCTCAGATAAATTCAGTTTTTTGTTTTACAATGTTTTATAAAATTTCTGCATAGAAGAAAGGAAGGAAGGCAAGTACAGGGGAAAATGAAAAGTGAATTCAAACTGCAATCTTTCTATGAAAAATATTCTGTTAAAGTACTGTGACAAGTGTTGCTTTTTTTAAGAATTAAGGCTAAATCTTACTTTCCTTATTCATAGAATCAGTTATAATGGTGTTCATGAGAATGATACCATTGGATTCACTTGAAGTACAGGCTATGACACTTCAGTTGTTCTCAGGAACAAAAAGTGCCATTTAACTCTGTTACTGTAGTCAGTGCCCTCGTTGTTAAGGACTAATGAGAGAAGAGAAAATCCTGAGAGTTTGGATGCTTTCAAACATATTATTTGAAATAAAAACAAAAAACAAAACACAAAACAAAACAAAAAAACCAAAAAAAAAACCCCAAACCAAACCAAACCAAAAAAACCCACAAAAGCCAAAAAGCCATTTAAACCTTCTTTTATATGTCAGGAAGATTTCAACGATAAACCAGTATTCGTAATCATTTCTATACTGTTCAACTTCAATATGCATTAATAAAGGAAGTGTGCACAATCTCTTCACCTTCAGAGATGTAAATTTGGAACTGCCCTCATACAAAAGGTATTTGATCATCCACACTGTTTGTCTTCAGCAGATGCTTTTGTATCCAAGCCTGCTCCCTGGGAAATCAAAAGAAATTAGCCAGTGACTCAAAAGACAATGAAGGTCTTCACTACAATGTTGGACAGGCCTCTTTTACTTATCTCAAGAATTTGTCTAGGTATAATCTTAATGACAGGCATTTTTACTATGTGACTCTCTAACATTATTCATATTATCAAATTAAAACTAAAATTTCTGTGAAATGGAAATATTTTTGTATTAGCTAATAATAGTCTGTCAATAAATACTGGAGAGCTTATAATTGATAAAACGTGTTTTATATGCTGGTTATTGAGTATTTTTTGAGTTGTGTTCCCTGAATTGATGCTCATGCCTCAAAGTATAAAAAGCTTAACAAATGGCATATTTATTCAAGCAATGCACAGCTCTTTTTGCAGTTTTTAACATCTGTGTGTCCTCTTGATGACTTTAGCCTTTCTAAGACTAACACGTGAATTTAGGATTTATAGCTGAGAAACAGCATGGTTGTTTCTGCTGTCAGTCTTTATTCATTAATAACAGGAGGTGTAATAAACAGCATAGATTTACAACTGTACATTTTAATTATTGTTTCTAAAGGTTTGTATAATCGAGAGAGGTGATCACTGCTCCTTTCTGTATTGGAATTTTCTCCTTCAGTGCCAGACACTACTGAGTTATTCAGTAAGCAAACAGCTTTGCTCTTATCATAAGTGAGTCATGAAAGAGTTGACAGTGTGTTAAGGCCATCTCAGCTTCAGTCTAACAATTTGATTTGTTGGCTCAGTAGATTTAGTGCATCTTGATTTTCCTGATAAATTCCATGTGAAAACCAATACCAGCTACCCTGACAAAATCTTTATCTACATTAGTAAGTTCATACTGGTCAAGATGCAAAAATAGAGACCTCTATAAATCTGAGAATTTTTTAATGAAAACTGAAGAGTTTCACAGGTTTCACATGCAGAATTTTTTAATCCACAGATAAATGAGCGAAATTCAGAAGTGATATTCTGCTTTTGGAAAGTTTTTGTTAATCTTAAACAAAGATACTAAATAACTGTATCTTGTTAGCATGTGGTAGTTAAAAGAAGAAATAAAAAGTCCTTGCTTATTACACATAACTGTGACAATAATTGCAAAGAAAACAGAAAAAAGATAATTTAATAATCAACTATTACACAAAAAAACCTCCAACAACAACACCCCAACAAAGCAAGCATAGACGTGGATTACAGAACAGCTACAAAATAAACATTGTGTAGGAAACAGTTTGATTTCCTGGGGTGAACAGTCTATGAGACAGTTGCTCCCCCAAAAATTGTCACTTTTGCAGCTAGTTCCTAAATTGTAAGGCAAGTTTAAGATGTGACTCTCCTGTTTATTTCCTGAAAGTTCAAGTTTTCATGTATTCTAGTTAAATAACATAATTACATTTGTTCCTATGGTTTATAAAGGACAACAATAAGCTTTATGGTAACTGCAAATCTCTGAGATGTTTTCTTCATGTAATCCCTGTCTATGTGTTTTGTATTTGTGAATTACCAAATTCTGGCCAAGAGTGCACCTCATGATGTAACCTGACATATAGTGTGCTTTCCTACCCAAGAACACAGTTACATAGTACAATTTCAATTTCTTTTACATTTAATTGGTAATCTAGAAACTATTTCCTGGTGTACTTCAAATGAACATTTCTGAGAAAATTATGGTATATAGCAGGTTTCCACTTGGATAAAACAAATTGTAATGGTTTTAATTTAATAAAACCAGGTGGAAATACTAATTAATGTAGGGGTTTTAGTATTTATTCCTTTTGTGGGAGGGAGAGATAAGAATAAGAAGAAAAATAAGCAGGCTTAAACTTAAAAAGGAACAAAAATAGTTTTATTAACATACACTAAAAGAATGAAAGAAAAAAAAAAGTTGAGAAAAAGAAAAATTAAACTAAAACAGAATGACACTTTAAAACATGCTTCTCTCCTCTTACAAACTATTAACTTTCTTATTGAACACCATAGAAAGGCACAACTTGAGATTTTCAGTCAGTTCCACTATTTAGATATAATTACTCATTACTTTTTAGAAGAGTCTCTCTAAGATTTTTTATGAAGACGTTTGCCACAAGCCAAAATAGTCCAGTGCTCCCAATGTCACACATCTGCTGCCAGCTGGAGTTTTTGCAGACTGTGATGTTCTATCAACAAAGCTTCTCAGCGTATCTGGGGTACTTTTTACAAATACTTCTTCTAGTCTAAAATCATCTTTGTCTCAAAGGCTGAGACCTCCTTTTAACCAAGGAGCAGGGGCTTTAAAGTTCCCAAATAAATCTCAATTACTTCAGTTCTCAATTTTGATTAGAATAGCATTCTACCCAAATAATACTAAGATGCTGCAAAGAACAGTCCATTTCTCCATAATTTGCCTTAGAGAAGTCCAGTTAAAAATGTCCACTTCTTCAATCCTATTCCAATATTATTAGTTCTTTCACTTCTAATCTAACTGAATTAATTCGGTGTCTGTTTTATGTACCCTCTGTTTTCTTTCTTCTTTCTCTCAAGGAAGAATTGCACTTTAAAAGTTCCATGTTGGTAGGAAAGGGTTAAATCCGCCTGGGCTTGCAAGTCCCCCACAATGATGAGCTTACCTTTGACCCTTGGCCAGGTACCCTGCTCACTGTTGTCAACTGACACAAAATTCCAGTCATCGTCTTTCAGGTGCAAACCCTCCGTGAGCTGCAACCTGTAGGGGGTATACTTAGAATTAGTTGTCAAAATTGGTTGTGCTATGTCATGATCCGTGTAAGTCATTTCCAGTATGTTATGTTTGCTGCCACCCTGAATGGGGCATTGCAGCTTCTCCTTCTTTTTCCTTTGGCTCCCTTCCCCCTCCCCTCCTGCCCAGTCCACCCTATTTTTTTCTTCACGCAGGGCGGACCTGCGCTCTTTCACCAGTTCTTTTGTGAGGGCTTAAACCCTCTCCCTTTTTCCCCTTCCCCTCCCCCTTTTTTGTTTTTGAGGTCCTCTAATTCTTTCTTGAGGGGGCATTTGGAAACCCAATGCCCCAAATTCCCGCACCAAAAACACTTCTGGGAGCTTTGCGCAGAATGCTTCTTCCCGGTGTTCGGTGTCTTTAGGGAATCTTCAGCTTCCATGGCTGCAACTTGATGAGGTTTGGGCTGTGGACCTGTAGAGGAGCTCATACAAGGCACCTTTACCTGACATACCTGAAGCATGTCTGGTAAGGCTGGTTTGGGGTTTAGGAGTAAACTTAAAATCGCAGCACGACATAAATCATTTGCATTTGAAAACGCAATCTCCGTTAAAATGTGTTCCCGAGCCATTTCATTTTTGACCTGAACTTCAATAGCTCGGGACAGCCTTTCCACAAAATCTATGAAAGACTCACTTTCGCCCTGCCTGATTTTCAAATATGAAATCGCAGGACCTTGTGTTTGCACGCTAAAGAATGCAGTCAGGGCTGTCTCTCTTACTACATGGAGGCACTGGAAAGGAATGACCACTTGGTCAGTGGCTTCTGCCCACTGCCCCTCCCCAGCCGGGTGGTCTAGAGTGATGGGGTTTCCCTGAGCATCAACTCTAGTGTTAACATGGTTGAGGAGCCCTGGTAAAGCATCCTGGAGCAGCTGTTTCCGAGCTGTGACCCATAGGATGTACTCTGTTGGATTCAGCAAGCAAGAAAACAGGTACTTTAAATCACACATTTCTCGGCTGGGCTCTTTCTGCATTCCCTTTTGAAATTGAATTGCCGAATTTAAATTCGTTGCTACAGTAAAATATTTTGTAGCATTTTTGTCCCCAGTTTTAATCATTCTGATTAATTCCCTTTCTACAGTGCCACAGAAATCTGCTCTGCAGACTCTGTCGGGAGAGACTTGGGGAAAATGCAGATGAACCCAGCGAACAAAACTTCTTAACTCGCCTTTTGAGATTTTCAATTTGGCCTCGTTAACAACCCAAGTATAGTTATAATACAACCTTTTCTGAGCAACCCTTAGCTTTCCACCCATGTTTTGATACTAAGTTGCTTTTGAACCCAAACCCAGATGAAAAGCACTCCCCCCCCCCCCCCCCTCTCCACAGACCTGTTCGCTCAAAATCACAGGAGGTTTAACCTTTTAGCTGCGCAGCTATTTTTGGAGGACTTTTTCCTCCCCAATGGCTTCCCCCTCCCTCGGGGGGACCCTAAAACCAGTACGTATGTTCCGTTGTGAGTATACTTACCTGTTCCTGTGCCTGGGGGGGTGCGTGGGTCTGGATGTTCTGCCGCAAGAAGGACTCCAGTCAGGGCCCGAAGCTCCCCTTCTTTCCCCTGGAACTTGCCTTGTTTAAAAGTCAATTTCACAGGGGTGCGTGACGCCCAGAGACTGTTCTTCGGGCTAAATCAGCCCCAGTCCATTCGCAGGGTCCGCCTGGTCTCCAGGGGGCCCTGCGTGGGCACCAGATGCTCTGTCTCCGTGGAGCTGTGCTCCACGTGGTCCAAGCTGCTTCTGCCGGCGTGGTGAGCTCCATGTTGGCACGCCACCCTTTGTGTCTGGTTCTGTCCCCACTCCGGGTGGGAGCTGACCTCCAGCTAACTCCAGTCAACACAGACACAAAATGTTTCCAGTTCGTTTTGGCTTCTCGGCTCAGCAGCTGCACCCAATTGTATTGAGACAGTCAACAGCAGCAGAAGAGAAAAGGCTGGCTCTCAGCTTAGCAGGTTAAAAGATGTTTATTAGCTCCAGAGTTGAGGAGCTGAGAGGCTGAGCAGCTGAGAGCTCAGAGGCTTAGAGAGAGTTTCTTCCTCTGTCCCACCCCCTATAAGCGGGGGAGGGGTTCCAGGGAGGATACAACAAGACTACAAATCAGGGGATTCAGGGAGTAACAAGGTGTGCCCACCCCCAAGCCTTGGACCAACCACCTCCAGAGGAAAAGAATTCCCCCCAGGCTACCTATCACCTGAAGCCCTCTCCCTGAGATTTTGCAATCCGGGAGGGACCCCTGGAGTGATAGACAGGCTGCCCCAGAGCAAGGGGCGGGCAGAGGGGATGTTACAAGTCATGTGAGGGGTGGGATGATTGACACAAAACACCTTATTATACAGACAACACAAAAGGGATACAGAATTGGGGATACAGTGAAATGAACCATAACATAAACTTCTTACAAGCGGTGATAAAGCTGGCCCATGTCTTGGCCCCTTCTGCCGTGGTCTGAGCATGTGGCCAACACTGCTGAACTGCAGCCACCCCTCTTCCCTGCTGGCAGTCGGGGGAAAGAGGCTCAGCCGGCCCAGGCCCTCCCTGTTTGGGCAGCGGCCCTCAGAGACCTGGCTGGGCCCAGCCCAACCACCCAGAGGGGCGGCAGGGCCTGACCCGGGCCCGGCCCGGCCGCCCACGATGTTACCTCATGGCTGATTCCAAAGTAAGAGAGGCCCAATCAGCAGCAGATTAGTTTTAAATGTCCCCTCCAAAGTTGCATCGACATTTCCCATTGGTCAACTTAGTTGCCAATATCCCGGCCAACTTTTTGATAGGTCCCTCTCCTCCCCCTCCCAAAGCACTCCACAGTTAGGGCAGGGAAAAAACCATCTTACATTTCTTTATAACCAGAAAACAAAATTGTGCCAACCCATGATACAAAATTACTATAAAATCCAGAAATAAACCTAGGAGTAGCTAGCACTTCTAGCAATTAGCTTTAGTAATTTACTGTTTGGACAAGTGTATTGTGAGAAAGGTCTGTCCACCTGTGGAACATAAACCACCAGACATTGTAGACCTGTTGATGATCATCAGCAGTGACTGAAGTAAGTAAGACTGAACTGACTGAAAAAATGTGTTCAAAGGATTTCAATAATGGTATCAGAAGAAATCTCTGAATGTTTGGCATATCCATTCTAAGGGTTTTATTGCCTTTTAGCATAAAGCAGGGAGAGGAATGTCATTCTCTTGCTCATTTCATGAACAGCATCACTGTGAATGTGAGAAAAGTGTCTATTTGTTTCCAGTTTGATACAGACATTGCAGACAGCCTTGAAGAGAATGTATGTTTATACTGGAAAGATTGGTGTACAATAGCATGTTTTAACAGTTTGAGGCCAGTCTTCATTATGTTGATGGGCTCCTTAAATGTCTGAGTTTAATGATAATGTGCTCTGGAATTCCTGTGAAGAAAATGCTTTAGAGCTCTTGAATTGGGAAAGACTTGTGAGGAGAAGATATTGTACACAGTAATTTTCAATAGCATACGCCTCTCAGGATGTCTGGTGCTTACTAATCTTTCAGATCATCAGGAATTAATTTAAGGGAGAAAGCAACAAGAAGCATAACTGTGGTGTAGATTCTCTGAAGCATCCTAAATCTCAGAAGGATTTTACTTTATCTCAAAGTACACTGAAATACATTGAGAGAGATAAGAAGTAGGGACAAGCAAATTCAAAGAAACCAAGCTATTCAGCAGTTGCCTGGAGACACAGAATATAGACCCATCAATTTGAGTTGCTTATTTCAGAAACGGAAAGAACTGCAGCTGGATTCCCAGAGAATTAAGCCATGGTCCCATCTGACAAGATTTTGGAACTCAAAATTTGAATGGATTCAGAAACTTAGGGAGCTAAAGTCACAGTTCTAAGGGTTAGATGGCCAGTTTAAGTGTCTGGACAACTATACCTCAGTTCTGATTTGCTTACAAACACAGAAAATTCTTTGTGGCCCACAGCTTAGCAAGAATTCCCCTCTTTTCAGTGCACTAGACTATACATCAGGAATAAGGAGAACAGATATCAGTAAGGATGCTAAGATGCATGGGATAAAGAGATTTAAAGATGCTAACAATGATTGGTATTCAGTTACTTCCCTGGGAAAGGAAAGTCCGAAGTGCCACACTAAGCTGACTAGTTCACACAGAAGCAGGGAGGGCTTTCTTGGTGCTGATCCTATTTTTTTCATTTGCCCTTAGTACCAGTGATATCTGCCAATATAATTACACACTTAGGATAGTTTTTAGGACAGAAAGTAAATATAAGCCAAAAATTACTCCAATCATTTAAAAGACATATGGCTGCCACAGAGTCAAACACATTTAACATGCTTCCCCTGTGCAGATTTTATGCCATCACAGGACAGAGTCTCAAGATTTTAAGTCCATCAAGACATAGCAAAAGCGTGTTAACTCAGAGCGGACATTAAGCACTTTAACAATAATGAAAAATGTCAATGAAGAAGATAATTTACCATAAAATATACCTAATATTTAATCAGAAACAACCCTTGAAACTAAATTCTCACAAACTAAAACAGCACAATTTTTTTTTTTTTTTTGGTGGCATGATGTTACAAGGAATCAGATCTAGAATCATAGAATCATAGAATAGTGTGTGTTGGAAGGGACCTTGAAGATCATCTAGTACCAATCCCCCTGTCATGGGCTGGGACACCCTCTACTAGACCAGGTTTTAGAGCCCTATCCAATTTGGGCTTGAAAACTCCCTAGGATGAGGAATCCATAACCTCTCTGGCAACCTGTTCCAGTGCCTCACCATTTTTTTCCTAGCATCTAATCAAAACCTACCCTCCTTCAGCTTGGGAGACCACCCCTCCTTGTCTTTCTCCCCAGGGCGCATCTTAATCCATTCTCTGCCCAGCTTGTGTTTGTGCTTGGGATTGCCCCAAACCAGGTACAGTACCTTCCTCTTGGCCTTGCTGAACTTCATGAGGTTCTTACAGGCCCATCTCTCAAGCCTGTCAAGATCCCTCTGGATGGCATCCTTCCCTCCAGCACAGTGACCCCACCACACAGCTTGGTGTCATCTGCAAACTTGCTGAGATGCACTCGATCCCACTGCCCACTGCCCTTGTCTCGAACAAGGAAGTTAAACACCACCAGCCCCAATACCAACCCCTGAGGAACCCCATTTGACCTGCAAAATTAAAGTTTATCACAAAAGCAGGCCTGGAGATTTTAGAGCTACACTGGTCTCTTGAATATTACCGTTGCACACATACCCTGCATATACTCTTATTCCTCCATCTAAGAACAAGTTTCAACCCTAAGAAAGAGAAATAAAATACTCTGAATCTGTTATAGAATGCATAGCTATGCCACACAGAGAATCAGACAAACACCTGATGGAAAGCAGGTATATCCTCTGTTCGTTAGGGAGCACAGCAAGACAGATAATGGTCTGTCACACTGAAAGAAAATGGAGATTCTTTCTTATCAAAGGACGTTATCATATTAAGGATACAGTTTCGTTTATGGGAGAATTTCTGACAATAACCATGAGGAAAAATGGTTTTATTCATCTTGATTACTGTCAGGGATTTTTCCATTGTGTAAACAATAACTCATAGGTATTCGGGCACCCAAAGCTTTGAAACAGCTTTGAGAGCAGACAGCAACTGGCTTTGCTTGAACCCAAACTCATCATATAAACCTCTTGATAGTTATTATTCTAAGAAGTAGATTGCCTCTGTTTTTGCTTGCATAGACAATGAAGTGCATGAAAAGTACTAAAAAGAGCTTGAGAATTTGCTGGGGGAGAGAATGCAAATTTATTCAGACCTTTTTAAAACAGCAGACAAGCACTTGTGCTAATCCTAGAGATGTGCTTGTTTTTTTAAACTGTTGCAAATGTTCTCTTAAGATGGCAATAAAAATTTAACTTTGAATTTATCTAGCATTACAGACATAAAAATTAACACTAAACTGTACACCCTTTGCAGTTTTGACCCTGTTCAGATTAAACCAGCAGGGCTTGCTCAAATGAATATTTTTGAACCATAAAAAGGTACCTTTAAGCCCTTGTTTTCAGTGGGAAACTGTGTTTTCTTTGTTTAAAAATCATATATGCCCAAGTAGATGAACCGATTCATAACAGAAAAAGGCAATTTCTTCTCCAAGTACATTTTTTCAACAACACATTACATAGGGATGACAACACTGTAACACTTCAGTAACAATTAGTCATCATGTCTTAGCAGAACTTAATATAATAAAACATATTTTCCTAGGATTTTTGTTCACCTTTTTTCTTTTTAACAACTTTAACATCTTTGTAACATGTACTTTAGATTGCCTTTTTATATCAGATTTTATTGGGTTTTTTTCCTTCCAGATGCTTAGAGGTTAGAAAAGGATTTTTCTTCTTTTGATTCCTCTCCAGGAAAAAAAAATCAGCAGCTTGCTAGTTTCCTCAGTACTCTCTGTATAACAAAAGATGGCATATATGGAAGGCCTTATTTTTTTCTTTGCCGTATTGCTCCAGACCTGCAAATTCATTAATTTCCTTGGGCACTGAAGATGTTCAGCAGCTCTAAGGATTGAATATACTCAGACCAAACAAATAGCAGAAGCTTATACTGGAACCATGGAATTAATAAGGACTGGAGTTCTAAAACAGACTGCAATGAGTTTAGACAGACATAAAACCAAAATATTTTTTCCAAGTGAATACATCAAGAAAGATGTGACTTGTTAGAAAAATACTTCTCTTAAGTGGCCACATTCACAAGCAAAGTGCAAAGTGCTACAGAGTAAGATCCATTCCTAGTCACATCTCAGTCTCAATCTGAGAGACCCAGTCTCTGTCATTATACAATTAATATAAAAATGTTTTTCATTATTCTCATCTTCCATGTGTATTCTCATCTTTTCTTCTTTCTCCTTTTTTCCTTCTTCTTTAATGCTGTATTTTAATATTTATTTGTTTTCCTTTTTTTCTATGCACTAGTAGTTAATTATATTTTACATATGCTGGAAAATTCTAATAAAAGCACTAGGACTTAGAAAAGAAACTTTTCTCTTTTTTTAATTGATGGAAAATCTGCAAGTTTAATTAGGCAACCCATTGAGATAAATGCATCAACAAATAAATTTTCCACTCATGAATACAGCACAGATAACAAGAAACTGCCTAGGAAGTTTCAATTCATTTGGGTACCCGAGTATTTATACCCAACAGACTAGAGGCAGTTAATAGCTTTCCAATACAACCCAAGGATTGCAGAGTGAATCCCAGTAGGGCAGCTGATTCTTAAACTTTGTGAAATCTCCCACTGGATTAGAGCACACTTTTTTTTCCCCCCCAGAGTGACAGGCAAATGAGCGCATGCCAGGGAAATGCCTGAAGGAAGTAGAGGTTGATACAAAACTGTCCTTTGCAGGTAGTCGCTATTTAGTCTCTTCTATGCTGCTCTCTAAATAAGCTAGTCCTGATGACCAGAAGAAGAGGTAGTACAAAGATCTCCTATTTAGTCTATGAGCCTCTTGTTTACAGTGCAGGTTATTTTTCTGTCTATACTCTGCACCATCTGAATCCAGAAAAGAAAAAAGGAAGCCTAGTCTGAGACTGTTGACATGAGCGACTGGTAAAAATTGAGGTTATTTTGAGATTAGAAGTATCAAGATAAAGGATACACAAGCATAATACCTTAAAAAGAAGAAACATAAATGTTATTGTAAATAATAATCACATAGTATGGACCATAACATTTATAATAAAGTCAGATGTTCAACATTAATAACTGACGTAAGGAACCAATCATATTTACAAAGGAGATATTTATTTCTGAAGACTCGAAGAGGCGTTGCACTTTTTGTTTTGCATCTGAAAAGCAAATGTACTTGAAGAATCAATTAAAAATAACAGAATAAAAGGGAGGACATGGCACTATCAGTTCAGAATTTCCAACCTCTCTGCAACTTGCTTCCACTTAAGAACATGACTGGTTCTTCAGAGCAATAACTGCATAACATCTGGGGGACTTCACAGGATCAAATAACTTCACAAGTCCAGACCAGGCAATGTTTTCCTGAAAATGACATATAATTGAAGTGCATAAAAATGTGTTTGACTTACAAGCTAAAATATGGTAATAGGTCTGCATTTTGAAATACAAAATCGAAAAAAACCAGAATTATCCTAATGCGAACCAGAAAAACTACTTATCTAATAAGAAAATCAGGGGAAAGTTTGCTTAAAAAAAGGACACCCATAACAGAATGTATTTTAAAGACATTTAATTATTTCTGGCGCTATCAAGTGATAGCTTCCCACCTGCTTCATCAATAAAGCTTTGCTTTTTTAGTTGAACTAGAGCTAAGAAATTAAGGATCATGTCATACTTGCTTTATGTTGCATATTCTACTACTAAGTTCATTAACTGACTTTTTAAATTAATCAGGCAGGCTGGATCTGGTCATCATGCTGCACTTAGCTTTTATAATTCTTATTTTTCTTCCTAAACACATTTTGTGAATCAATCAGTACAAGATTAAATCCATGCATATATATTACATTTAGAAAGGGTGAGTTAGTGCTATATGCAGCACGTTTGACCTCCCATCTTGGAAATCATATAGAAATCATCAGATTTCTATGCAATTTTTAACTGGTTTGCATTTAGGAAAATACATAATTATTTAAATATTTCAAATTGCCTCTATGTAAAAATACCAGTTAGAACAAAGGCATGCATTTACAATTCAGTTCTTCCAAGTGCACTGTGACAGAGAATAAAACAAGTTTTCACTTATGATAAAATGGAGCTGTTAAAATGAAAGGTTTATAGTGGAAAAACACAGCTATTCATATGAATGAGTTTAAATTTTATTTTAGAATTTTATTTTGACCATGGCCCAGAGCAGAAGCTGGAAGATGCTACCATTTCCTCCTAGGAAATTATTATTTGTGTGAAAAATGCTTACTGGTGCAGAAAAAGTATTACCACTGCTTTCAAGTTAACCAGGCCAAACTCAAAAATCAGTGTTAGAAGAAACAGTGTAATAATGGAAGAAGTCTCCATGGAGTAAATGTAGTAGCATTTGCTTATCTATACTTGTAAAAATATATCCAGGTTATATGTTAGTCAAATGTACCTCAGTTGACCCATACAGTTAGAAAAAATCGCACTGTCTCTTGTTACTGATCTTAATTAAAAAAAAAAACAGTAAAAGAAAGTCATAAACATTTTGGACCTAATTCAAACTTTTTTGAATTATCTGTTCCAAAGCATATTAATTGGAAGTTTGAGTATTAACAGCACATATAATATTTGTTTAGCATTAAAAAAAACCACCAAATTAAATATTATGTTGTATAAAATGAGATCTATTGTCTCTTTGATTGATTTATTTTTTACTATCTATTGACTAGTAACTACCGTACCATTAGAAGAGCATTTACTGTTGCTGCTTTGTTGAAAATAAAAACATCTGTTGGGCATATGTTTAGGGTTAGGGTTAGGGTTAGGGTTAGGGTTAGGGTTTGATTGTCTCTTTGATTGATTTATTTTTTACTATCTATTGACTAGTAATTACCGTACAATTAGAAGTGTATTTACTGTTGTTGCTTTGTTGAAAATAAAAACATCTGTTGGGCATATGTTTACACTAAATGGAATGAATGCTTAAACTTTTACAAATATGATGAGAATAATAATTCTGCAACAGAGACTTTTTGTCTGCACAGTAATAAATTGACTGAAATAGCCTCATTTCAGTGATGTAGCCTTTAGGTATCATAAAAGAGAATGCAAAAATACCTGCTCCTTGAGGTAGCAAAGACGATCCAGAAGTATCAAAACTTCTACGCAAGGAGCCAGAACAACCTTCAACTGAAAGAAAGATTAGATGCTATAATCCTTTTGTAAAAGGCAGGCAATACACTTCCAAATGGCTACATTTCCTCAAAACAATTCCAGGAAAGTCAGTATTTCTTTAGGGGTTCTGTTGTACAAATGTCACCTTGCTAATTTTCCCTATGGGATGGACATCTTCAAAACAGATTATATTAAAGATCAAAAATGCATGGAATGCCATAAAGTCAGGGAACTATGTTATTTAGTTGGTTTTCAGACATTGTTCAACAAGAAAATAATATTAAATGTAGCATCACAATTTTAAAGAGGGAAATAATAAATTTCAATAAAAGGAGTTTTTTATGAAATTACTGCATGGAGACCAGTCTAGATTTAAAAGGAGACCGACATTCCATTTTTCAGTGCAGTAGTCCCACTTGAAAAAGAATCTTCCATGTGTTCACTTTATTACTTTACTTACACCTAATACAGTTCTGGAATAGGATATGCTTCAAAGAATGGAAGGGGGAACTGCTTTGTTTTTTGAGATTGCACACCACAGTGTAAGACAGTCCATTTCAACATAAAACTTAACAGGGTTTTGTTCTAGACTAGTACATATATGCAAGGTAATAGTATTAATCATATAACTTTTACCATATTAAATGCTTCAAGCTCATTCATTCTGTGCTTGTACTTTTCATAGTAATCCATTATACAACTGTCTGGGAGCTGCAAGGGATTAAAAAAAAAAAATATATATATATATATATATATCAGAGTTATTATAGTTATTTTTCAGGAGAACTTTAGAATTCAATATTGTCACACTACAAAATGAAATCCATGTTTCATTTTTGAAATTAGCGCTTTGCTAATATTTATAATAATTTTCCAATAGCAGTTTCTCAGATCTTATTTACAGTAACTGTTCTTCACACAGCATTTTCCACTGACATGAAATAGAGATATATCCATTATTCAGAAAGCTCCAGTCATTCTTAAATGAGAGTTACAAAGTAAAGTGGAGATAACATTCTCATTTCCTTTCCATATACCTTATCCCCTCCTCTCTTCCATTCCCAAGAGATTTATTTAAATAGCTGAGAATTATCTGGTGTGAGGGTAACATGCTACTACTATGCAACCTACTATCAGATTCCGGAAATAATGTTTTGTTACCCTGTACCTAAAATTACGCATTTTAAAAATAGAACTTTCTCTATTTATTTTGAACTACATGTTCTCTCTCTTTTTTTCCCAATCACCTGAGAGACTGCCAGCACTGCCACCATGACTGTAAATGCTGCGATTTGGGGCTGTATTTACAGCCAAATTCACAGGCAGTTTGGGAACTTGACCAAGCCTTTTCAGCCCTTGCTGGCCAGTGCAGTACAGCAGGTGCTGCAGCTGTGACCATGACTGCTCTTCACAAAGCATGTTCTCTATAAGGCAGCCAGACCACCACATCTCCTGGCTTTTGAAGGTCATGACGTGTCTGCTCTGCTGACCACAGCCCTGGACACGGAACAAGACACTTGAGCTGGCCACATAAGGAACACGCCAAAGAAGTGGGAAGTAGAATTGAAGCATTATTGCTGATGGAAGCTGTGGGGAAGAGCAGCTGAAAGAGCCTGATGCACTTCTGCAGTACTGGGAGTTTTGCAGTATGGCTGTTCTGTCATGGCTATGGAATGAGAGAGTCCAAACTTAGCAAAAAAGTAACAGCTCTGACAGACGTGTAGATATGACGCTGAGGGACGTGGTTTAGTGGTGGACTTGCACTGCTGAGTTAATGGTTGGAATTGCTGCTCTTCAAAGTCTTTTTCAGCCTAAATGATTCTATGACTCTATGACAAAAGACTAAGAAAGCTGAAATGCTTAATAAATTTTTGCACATTTTATTATCATCTGAGAGCATGTGGCTAATACAGTTGCAAAGAAGTAAAATCTTTGTCTAAAATAGGGAAACAAACCAGGAAACATTTAAAGAATATGTAAGTTTTCAAATCAGGTGAGTATTATAAACTTTATCCTGGGGGAGCCAAGACAGGACTGAAATGACCTCAGAACTATTACTTATTTTCACTGAGAATTTCTCAGAGTATGTCAGACAGATAGCAGATATATGTCTTTTATTATAGAGCAGATGAAACAAGATTTTAAAGAGTTAAGATTTTAGCTAAGGGTTAGAAGCAATTTATATTGATCAAGATGTAAGTTAGATTAGTAAATGGTAGGTTAATTATTAGATGCCTAAGCTAGAGCTAACTGTTATATTATGAGCTTGTTTATAGACAAAGTGGAGTAAGTGAACCGTCATAAGAACAGATTGAAACTAGTAAGAACAATGGCCAGCACCTGGACTTGGTATCAATCAATCAATCACGAAGCAGGGAACCTTGGATCATGCCAGAGGGTCACAGAGACCTGATGAAGACTTTCCTGACTTCATCCTTTGAGACCACTGACCCAATTCGAGACCACCGACCCAATTCAAGAGAAGAACTGTATACACGCAAAGAACTAATAGCCTCATTTTAATACAGAGCAGGGATGGGAGGTGCTGGGGTTATGCATATGTATTGTATGTAAGATCTTGGAAAATAAATAGAGAGCAAAGAGCCTTGTTTGGGGTGGCCACACCTTTTGGAGATGACTCCCATGCCATCTGCCGGTGAATAAACATACCACTTTCTAACTTTAAAGGGTTAGAGGGTCTTTGTCCGTGACTGTATCTGTTTTCAATGACTCAGACAGTTCAGATTCAATATACTGAAAAAAATGGAACAAATAAGGAATTTAAAACCACTGAAAGATAAGCAAATGAATAATAATCAACACAAATTCATCAAGAATAAATCACAAGTCAGTCTACTTCCCTTGTAAGGAGGGTAAAAGGACTCATGACAGAGAAAAACAACTGGTTCTCATATATTTTGATTTCAAAAATATTTTTGATAACATTTCCCATACTAATTTTATAAGCAAATTTAGGAAACAAGCTTCAGATTAAAATACTAAAAAGTGAGTGAAAACTGTTTGAATGACCAGAACCAGAGAGTGGTTCCTAATGAGTCTCTGAGCAACTGGAATGTCCTGCTGATTGGAGGTCAGTATGAAATGCAGTATTTTCATTAAGAATTCAGACAATAGAATAGAGACCACATTAGCTAAGTCTGCAAATGTGCAACAGGAAGGCATTGCCAGAACTTAAAATAACTTTCAGAAGCTGGAGCATTGATTAGAGAAGAAATTTGAAATGCTATACAGAAAAGCAGCAGGGACTAGGGTCAAATAGAAATAATCAGCTGCTCAGGATGGAGAGCACCAAGTGACAGTCTGGAAGATAGAGCAGCTCATAAGCTGAGTGAGAATCACAGTTGTGCTACTGCAAAAAGCAATCACCGTTCTGTGACATGTATGGAAGAGGAGCCTGCAAAATGTAGGAAGTAATCCTTCAACTCTGGCAGTGGAAAAGCTCTAGCTGGAATACTGCATCCATTTTTGGGCATCAGATTTCAAAGAAAGAAATGAACTGTCTGAAAAAGCCCTTAGAGGGAAAGCAGATCAGAGATCTAGAAAACATGACCTATGAAGAAAGACTCAGAGAAATGGAACTGTTCAGGCTAAATGAGACAAAATTGAGAGTGGGGATAATAACAGTTTTTACAAGCCTATCACCAACAAGTAAGGAACAGTTTGTTCACTGTGTGATAGGGCAAGAATTATTGTCTTGACTTGCAGCAAAAAAGAAAAAAAAAAAGTCAGCCAAAATGCTGAAGAAACATTTTCTCTTAGAGGTTAATTAAGGACTGGCAAGGTTGTCAGTCTCCATCACAGGAAGCTTTTAGAAGATCTGAAAAATATTTTCAGGAATGATGCATAATTCTAACTTTGCTTTAAAACAAGAGATCAGAAAAAACTATTGTAGTATTTCAGTTGGATTTTGGGTGTGGTGTTTTTTTTTTTTTTTTTTTTTTTTTTTTTAATTTTTTATTTAGAAAGTACATTTTCCCAACTGCAAAGGCAAGGTTGAGTAGCTTATCCAACAGTACTAATATGGACTAATAAGAATTTTTTTGAAGCTGTGCAAATATTTTAGACATCTTTTTGTTTTCCTCTTCCACTCTAAATAGTCAAACCTACTAAAATATATCAGTCACGAAATAAACAAAAGAGTTTATTAACCTCTGCCCTATACGCTTTTCATTTCAACTGAGTATTAATAGGGTTTTAGTATAGTGGATTTTTGAAATTACAGGCTATCTGGAATTAAAATACAAAGATCTATATTTAGAAAAATGTGATCTTGAAACCTTTCTGCTTTTGCTTCCCTTATGTTCTGCATTTTTCAAGATGAAGCATCCAAATTAAAAGGAAACAAATTGTGAAATGTTTGGTAAACAAAAAGCGGGTAAAAAATATCTCTTGCACACTGCCATACTCAAGTATGTGTTTTTCCATTCTTTCCCTGCCTATTACACATTCTGACTGAACACATTCTGCTGTCATGGATATACTAGGTACTATTCCAAACTGTGCCTTAGATAAAAGTTTGGTGAGGGAACCAATTCAATGCAACAGATCAGCTAGGAAAGAGAAGTGTCCACTGAAAAGCACTTGTAGAGAAGGGCATTAAAAGGGTAACTGGTAGTTAGCCATGTGGTCAGCTTATTGAAAGACAACTAAAACCCAAGAAACATTGGCTTTGTCTGAAACTGCAATAGCTTTCCACCAGCCCTCAGTACCTTACATAACCTTCAGCTCTCCTTCCAAGATGAAGGAGTAGTTTACTCTTGGCATTTTTGAAGAATTGTACTTCCACATGCACAGCAAGCACCATTCAGCCACTGAAATTGTCCAAGCAACTGTTCTCTGTATTGTCACTCACTTGTGTATCCAAAACCAAATTCTTCATATATATGCACTGAACATTTTTCTTACATTTTGATGTTGATATTGTGAGTATGAAGAAACCTCAAATACATGCATTTGTCTTAATAATGACTCTGCATTCAAAGATCTAACTTACTTTACTGACACTCAAGTGACCTTAATTTCATTTTGGCCAGTAATTCTTCCCTGTGTCTCCCGGTCTTCATCGGGTTGTGAACATAAGGACCTTGCCCCTTTGCATTGTGATGGTGGTGCAAGCTTTATTTTGAACTGGTTTCTTTGTGGATTGATGTGGTCATTCAAATAGCTGAAACAAGCAAGAGGACCTAGCAAGATCTCCAGTGACCTAGTTGTAACAATACTATATAGATATACCATATTCACCATAAATACCATACAGTGGAGATGGCACTAAACATGAGCCATAGGACTGACTGATCTGCTGTGAACACGGTGAGATTGTCACAGAGCTCTGAGAGCATGTGAGATACCACACACCTAAGCATACCCACCTTGGACCATGCAGTCCCACAGGCATGCTGATAGAGCACAGGTTGAAAAAAAAGTATTCAGGCACAAGGTGTGAGGCAACTACTGATATCACACTTCATGTTCCTTCAGGGAGCATTTTTTCAGAGCCATATCCTTTCCTAGACTAAGAGTATTTTCACTGAATGCAAGTCTCTTTTACTGTCTGCTGTGTGTTTCTCTCTCTCTCAGACCCCCAGCTCTGTTTTTGCCTCAATTGGCTTGAGAGACAAACCACAGTTGGAAGGATTTTTTCCTCAGGGTCCCAAAGATCTCAGAGTGGCTGGAACATTTTCCTTTAGAGAGAGCAGGCGTCCATCGATGGCAAAAGGAGAGTCTGCCATTGGTCTGGGGGGAATAACAGCTTTATTCGGTCTATGGTCCTGCTCCCACCAGGTCAGGAGCCCAATCCATTCCCCTCCCAAGAGAGGAATCCCTGTGCTCTTCCTGGCTTTTATCCAGGGCGGAAGGGGCCAGAGGCAGGGACAAGCCACTACCCAATCAGGGATAAGGTGGGAGTGGAATAGACTTGGATTACATTCTAGTGTGAGAGGATGGGCGGGGAAAAGGAGCAGAGACACATTTCGGGATGATACATTTTCCAGGGAACAGGGGGTACAGAAGAAGCCATTACAAAGCCAAATATAAAAATGAAATACAGTATAAACCCAAATAATGCACAACAACACTGTCCAATGCCGTACGTGTGCTGGCTTGAAGGCAAAACCAGCAAGAGACTCCAAGTCAGAAAAAAACAATTTAACAGGAGAGAAAAAAAGGTAAAATAAAATAAAACAAATGCAATAGTACAAAAGATCACTGACAGAGTCAGAATACAACCTGAAACCATGGTGGTAGTAGTCCAGATGAAGTGGTCTTGTTGAAACAGCGTTCCCGTAGAAAGGTCTGGTAGCTCTTGTCCTCTGGGAATCCAGTAGGTAAGGCTGCCTGTGCTGTCCCAAATCCCAGATTATATCCAGGTGGGAATGCTTGGCTTCTCCCCCTGGGCAGAGCATCTCACAATGAGCTGATATCATTCTATGAGCCTTGCAATGGGTCCTTTATCGCCCATTTGACTTATTAAAGAAAACAGGATATTGATCTAGTATCGATACCCAACTTGTGACGGACAAAAAACTCTCTAACAGTTTAATGTTAGAAAGTGTATGTTTATTACAGCGCCAGACAGTGTGCGGGATAGCTCCCAAATACACACCGCAATTTACAGGTGATTACAGAGTCCTTTTATTTACAAAAGCATTGAATTCCCAAAATACAAATGCATATTCATAACTCTGGTACATCCCATTCCCCGCTTCATATGGTAATTAGCTCAAAAGCTATTAAGCATGCGTAATTTGTTCCTTGAAATGGGTTGGTGGTCCTTTTCATGGGGAGGGGTCACCAAAATGAGGAAGTAAAGAAGTCTTCCTCGCTCTGACCTTTCTACCTTTTCAATGCAAATGTGATAAATGAACCCTTGGTAGAACTCCCACTTCATGTCTTCATGACCGTTCAATGAGTTTCTGGGCAGAGGAGGCCTACAATTGTCTTATGTTCCTAAAAGCTATTCATCAGTTTCAATATTCTTCATCACAAACCCAGCTAACCAAACAAAGTTGACAAATAATCAGTTATTCTAATATGGAACAGTGATCTCAAACTCAAGTTCTCTTAGTTAATTACTAACTTTTAATTTCAGCAAAGCCTACCTATCTACTTTACTTAATTTCAGCAAAGCTTGTCTCTAACTAAAATCTTAACCCCTCTAAAAATCCCTAATTCTCTAAAGTTTATGTCTCACATTAAACAGAGATAGCTCCTGGAGGGAGTTATCTATGAGTCATGCAGCAGGGCATTGATGGGCCATTAACAGAAGATGGTCTGGAGGCAGGGGGCAAGAGAAACATTGCAAAACCTAGTTTCAACAGCTCATGCAGATGATGGTAGAATACATACTTTGGGCACTTTGCTACCTCAAAGGGACTACTTCTTCCTGCACTGACTGCACAGTTCCATGTTACCTCTCTCCACTTGTACCAGCACTATCAGGAACACTAACTAGAGTACAAGAAAATTGTAAGGCAATCCTTGTAGAAGAGCAGTGTCTTAGAACAGTTCAAAACATTTGGGAGAACATACCTAACGGTAAATTTTACAACTTTTCCAGGACTAAGGTAGTTAAAAATAATGTAATGTTAGAGACTGTAAAATAATGTAAAACAGATAATGAAATTACTGAGAGACTTAAGTTTATTTAGAACTTTGTTTAAAATGCATTTCAAATGACTGCAATTTGTATTATTTATAATTATACCTAACTGAGATACAAGTCACAACTCTTAGGACTCCTTGTCAGATTAAAATGCTATAGTACCGTAACTGGGATAGCATTTTGTCTATGTGAAAAAGTTACGCTTAAAAACAGCATTATGTGTTTACATTTTATATACAGTGCTATGCAAGTGTTACCTGAGCTATCATGTAGTACTTCCCTAATTAACAAAGGAAACAGGAAGTCTGCGAGATGAAATTCCTTCTGGCCAAGAAAACAGTGAAGAAAGTCAAATCTGCAACCACTGTAAAATGCATTAAGTGTGTAAATCCATGTAGGACCTTCATTTTTTGACTGCTTAGTCTCAGTTAATTGGTGCTTCAGGGGAAAATGGAGAGCATTGTTTTAGCTTTGGCTCCGTGTTTGCCCAATGGCTGAATGCAATAAAACATATCAAATTAAAAACATTCTTAGCAAAGACCAACTAGTTTCAGATACTCACTGTCATTTCAAGATATCCACACTGAAGTTGGTTGTGGGGTAGATATTAAGATCGTAAGAAATCTCAGGCTAAAAGCCTTTCTCTTCCCCAATTTCTGCAAAAATTCTTTTTAGTTTCCAATACAGCTGCATATACTTAGGTTAGTTAATGTATTACACAATTCCTCTACTGACAGTTTCCCAGTCTTAAGTGAGTGGCTTCTCAACACTTTTTAAAGCAAGAGAAAATTAAGACACACAGTAAGCTTCATTATCTCCCTTCATTTGCAAACTGCATTTTATGATATTCCACTAGTCACTGCTGAGGAGAATTTATAAGCCCAGTCTATAGTAAGCAAAGAGTAACCCAACTCTACCTTTCAAATGTAAAAGAAACCCAAATTTGTCTGATAGAAAAATAAGCAATTAGTGTGTGTGGGGGGGAAGTGGTTTTGCACAAATTCTGGTTTCAGTATTGTCTACCAGCTTTAACACTCAAAATGAAATAGTCTGGAGTTTGCAAAAGCATCAAGTCAGTAGATCCCAAAGGCTGTCAGACACACATTCACACCTTAGCTTTGTAAGCACTTTCTCCATTTAATCACCTTAACCTAGGCCCTATGAAAGATCTTTTGCTAAACTACCTCAGTAAGAACGGGACACCAGGAAAACTAAAGAGTTTTCTTTCTTAAAAACTCTAGAAACACACAAATTGACAACATGAAGACTTTTTGCCGTAGCAATGCTATTTGTAGCACTTAAAACCTAAGGCAGCAATCAGAGGTTTTAATAAAGAGGCTTCATTTTAAATGCATTTGCAAAGCAGCTACAAACAGCTGAAACATGCTCTGCACTGAAGAGGAAGGAATTGCTCTCGCTGCTTGAAAGCAAAAAGGCTAACAAGTATTAGAGGGGCTAGCTACTCTAGAAGAGTGGACAGGGATGCTCCATTCTCCCAAAAGAGGGCTCCCTGTTCATGTTAATTAGATTAAACAGTGAATAAAAGGAAAAAGGAATCCTGTGATAGAAAGAATTTCTCCAAAATCTATGTGACCCTTAATGGCCTGTACAACACAGAGTCTACAGGAGCAGGTGAACTATGACAAAAAAAAACCTATCAGGAACAAAATAATGATTTGGTAAGTATCCAGGCCCTCTATAAGCACAAAGGAGCAGCCTTACTTTCACAAGCCTTTGTCCTCATGGGACACTTCAGCCATACCAGTATCTGTTGGAGGGACAACTTAGCAGAGTATAAGCAATTCAGGAGGTTCCTGGAATGCATTGATGAGAACTTCCTTCCCATGAGATAAGGAAGCCAATGCTCTCAATTCTCACCAATAAGGAATGCCTGGTGGGGAATGTGAAGCTCAAGGGAAAGACCAGGCTACAGTGGCCATGAAATGGTGGAATTCAAGGTTCTTGGAGCAGCAAGGAGAGCACACAGCAAAGTCAGTATCCTGGACTTCAGGAGACCAGACTTCTGGGATCAGCTTGACAGAGTACCATGGCATAAAGCCCTGGAGGAAAAAGGGGGCCTTTGAAGGCTGCTAATATTCAAGGGTTACTTCCTCCAAGCTTAAAGAGGAAGTCAGGCAAAAATACCATGAGGTCAGCATGGATGAACAATGATCTTCTGGCCAAACTAAACAACACAAAGGAAGGCTACCAAGAGTGGAAGCAAGGATCGGTAGCCTGGGAAGAATACAGAGATATTGTCCAAGCATCCAGGGATCAGGTTAGGAAAGATAAAGTGCTCACAGCATGAAATTTGACTGACATTAAGAGCAACAAGAAAGCTTCTGTAGGTACACATGTGCATTCTCCGGAATAGGCGACCAGTTACACAGCTTACAGAGAATGCCAAGACACTCAACAACTTTTTTGACTGAGTCTTCACCAGCAAGTGTTTCAGCCACACCACCTGAGCTGCAGAGGACAAAGGCAAGGACTGACTAAATGAAGAACTGTTCACTGCAGGACAAGATCAGGCACACGAACATCTTAGGAGCCTGAAGATACACAAGTCCATAGGACCTGATGAGAGGCATCTGTCAGTCCTGAAGGAACTGGCAGATGAAGTTGCTAAGCCACTATCCAGCATATTTGAAAAGTCATGCCAGACTAGTAAGGTTCCCATGGAAAAACAGGAACATAATCCACAACTTATTTTCAAAAAGGTAAAAAACTGAAGGCCTAGGGAACTAGAGGTCAGTCAGTCTCACCTTGATGCCCAAGATCATGCATCAGATCCTCCTGAAAACTATGATGAGGCACACAGAAAATAAAGAAGTGACAGGTGACAGTCAACATGGCTTCATTTAATGACAAATTTGTGTCTTCAAATCTGGTGGCCTTCTATGAAGGGATTACAGCATTTGTAGATAAGGAAAGTGCAACTGACATCATTACCTGGAATTGTACAAATTATTTCACATTATCCCACATAACATCCTTGTCTTTAAACTGGAGACCAGTCGGTGGATAAGGAATTCTCTGAATGGTTACCCTAAAAGAGTTGTGGCTGCAGGCTTCTCTGAATGGTTACACTAAAAGAGTTGTGGCTGAAGGCTAAGAGCATTGGGGCTTGCACAGCCTGGAGAAATGAAGACTGAGGAGACCTTAAAGCACCTTCCAGTACCTAGAGGGGATCTACAAGAGAGAGGGACTTTCCATAAGGGCATGCAGTGACAGGACAAGGGGGAATATCTTTAAAATGAATGAGGATAGGTTTAGATTATATAAGGAAGAAATTCTTCACTATGGGTGTGGTGAGACACTGGCAAAGGATGTTCAAAGAAGCTGTGGATGCCCCATCCCTGGCAACACACAAAGCCAGGCTTGGATGGGGCTTTGAGCAACCTGGTCTAGTGAAAGGTGTCCCTGAACACAGCAGGAGGGTTGGAACAAGATGATCATTAACTTTCCTTCTACGATTTTATGATCCATGACCCACAGAGCAGTTCCATTAATTCTGAAGCTATAAGCAATATAACCATACCCGTTGTGAAAAGTGCATATTATATGGCTCTATGCAAGATATTTACTATATGTATTATGTTGTATTGATTGTTAATGTTGTATTAATATTTTGATAGTATAGTAAATGTAGTTTTGTAGTTAAAATGTAGTTTTTATGTACCAAGCACAGGAAAACGTAAATCTTTCAGAGAAAAAAAGAATTTACTACTTCCTTATCAGAAGAGACCAACTCCTCCTGCCTCTCTCAGCCTTGAGGATGCCATGGAGATTAAAGGAAAAAAAGTGATACTAACCAGAGATAATTCTTTGTTTGAATGGAATTTATGCATCATGTATGAAATGTATGAATATTCAACAGGCTATTGCTTTTAAGAGATAATCCTTTGCTAACTAGCATCCTTCTCTGAAGCTTTTAGCTCGGGGAGGCACCCAGATGCCTGAAACTTTGTTTTTATTGTCTCGTATTGTCCTAACTCTAATTGTTCAATTTTTTTCTCTAATTCTATTTTTATAATCATCTTATTTACTATTAAACTTTTAAAATTTTAAAAACAAGTGATTGGCATTTTTCACACCTGTGAAGCAGCATGCTCACACTGAAAGACCTTTCTCTGCCCTCAAAGAATGAGAACGTTCTGTCAGGAATTCAGTAGTCATGGTTCATATCTCATTTTTACTACCGAGGTGAAGAGATGTGTGAAGGGAATGATCCTGTACCAAAAGGCAGAAAAAAGTATTTCATTTGCATCTAAATGTTCAATTGACAGGCTCTTCCACACTAAAAAGAAACACCATGAATGAAGGAAATTATTTTGGCTCACTTAATAGGAAACTTCAGTCCTTGAACAGTTATTCGTAACAATGAGCAGTGCTGGGTTATTGATAAATGCCTTTTCCTTATTTTTGGCAGAAAAACTATTTTACTATGTTGTCTCACTCTAACTGATTTCTGATTGAGACTCTTTTCATAAACAGTCTGATTCTTGTTTCACATAAGCAAAAACTTCACATCTATTTCACAAAGGAAAGAAGCAGAGAAGTTTCTTCACATGAATTATTGGCATGATTCAAGAACTTTTCTTTACTTAAAACCAACAACAAAAAAACCTTAGTATTTGAATAATTATACCTGATGAGTCTTCATCAGTGTAATATTTAGCAAAAGGCACACACTTACAAAAATGAGTATCAAGGCAGGTTAGGTGTTTTATATACTTGCACTCTTTATCCTGCCTCCACAATTGTCCAGGCTGGAAAATGACTGGATTGCACCAGGGCTACCTTTTGATCAGAAACAGAGGTATTGGCGTGTACAAAGGAAGCAGCTGTGATGCTTATCATGAACCATTAAGTTTGGAAGAGTGTTTACGTCCCACAGTACAGATTCAGCTCCAATGATAAAAACCATGAAAGATTTTACCATACATGACAAGCTACCAAACCCTGGCAGGGACTCCTGGAAACAGTGCCTCTAACCCTCTATTTTCCTTTCCAGTACTTTCATTATTATACAGAGATGAATTCTTTTTAATATTCTGATGAGCCTAGTAAAAGACTGGAGACTTGCAGTTTCTTGACTTCTGTATTTTAGAAAATATCTTTGCACCTATAAAACAGAGAAACAATGTGTCTTGGTTTGAAAGACAAGTATCTGCTAGGGAGAGGTGGGGCCTCTCTAGGAATGGGGAATTCCAATCCCTTCCCTCCAAGTTATTATAATTTAGAAGATTAAAGAGGCTTTTCAGTCAGAGCTATCGGGAAAGGAATAACAGTCCTTTACTAGTAAATATAACAGGACAAACAAACAAACAACAACTACAGCAATAATAATAATAATAATAATAGAACAGAAACAAGAACCTCAAGGGGGCTTTGTCTCACAAGCCCCGGCCAGTCTGATCTCTTGGGGTCCCGCCCAAGAGCACCAAGCCGAAACAGTGGAAACTCTGGGGCTGATGACTGGAAATGGTGGGTTGTCCCAGCAGGCAGGGGGGTGTCCCAGCAGGCAAAGTGAGCAGTGCTGAAGAAAGTGCGACGGCTGGATGAGGCTGACCCAGCTCCAGCAGGGCAGGCAAGGAGCTCCGAATTCCTGGGCGCTCCAGAAGATGATAGAATTCCCAGGACCGGACCCTCCATTAACAGGGGACTCTTCACGCAGCTAGCAGTCGCCTGACCCTCTTTTCCGATGCCGAGAGCCACCCTCAGCTCCTGGAGCCGGGGGGGGGGGGGGGGGGGGGGGGGGGGGGGGGGGGGGGG
>JANEHK010000081.1:676454-711979 GCA_025960845.1 Tachycineta bicolor | reverse complement strand
GCCTTTCCCTCCCCCCTAAACTAAGTGATCTACTGCCCTTGCTACTTCTTTTGTTTGGGTCAAGTACCCTTTAAGCATCGGTATTTAGACTCGTAGCAACTTATGGGGGGGAAAAATTCTACAGGGAAAGAAAAAAACCCCAAAATTAAACTTAACCCCCAACACAATGGAAACATATGGTAACAATTTTTTCTCATAGCTCTTTGGCTGTATTACACAGTGTCACTAAAAAAGCTGCTTTTTAAATATATCCTAAATATATTCATGCATTAAGGGAATGATTGCCTCCCATTTTTTTCTGTGAATGACAAGGACATTTTGGATTATTCTGGAAGCACACTTCATATATGCTTACTCCCACCTTATATTCTTCCAAAGGCATCAGTTTTTGTCCACTGCCAGAGACAAAGCAGACATTTGGTCTATGCAGTACAGCTGCTCTTTCGTTCATCTCTAAATAGAGCTAAAAACTCAAATTGTACATACATTTCTCTCTGATTTTTGTTGTCATTCAGAGCAAATGTTTAGGCTCCTCACATTTCTAGTTACGTAAGTTTTTTTTTTTTTCCTGAAGAGAGGCATTTAACACATTATCCAATATTGTGTAGATATAGTGCTGATTCCACCATGAAATTGCAGGGTCAGAACCACTGTTAAGGGAGCAGTAAGAACTTTCCTTTGAGTAGTATCAAAATAGCACTGGTTTTGTGCTGCTGCAGATTTCAATACAGCTGGGAAATAAAAAATAATATTGTTTACATCAGCATAAAATCCAGTCTTCAGTATGCAGCCAGCTGCACATAAAATGAAACATGAGCAAAAGTGAGCATTTACTTGAATCAGGTCTTTAGCAACCACATAAATGTTCAGCTTGAAGTAGTGTTGACAGACATCTTTGTCTCAGGGCAATGTGCATTTGTCCAGACCCTTCTTAGCAAAGGACAACATATCTAAAATCAGGCCTCCTGACACAAACTTTCTGTGATTACTGGTTTTAAAGAAAACAGTGAACAAATCTACACCAGCAGAGTTTAATCCAACACAAAATCCACAAAAAATTCAGTCTTGCTTTTGGGTGACTGTACACACATGAAGAAAGACATAATTTTATTTCTAGCTAGGGTCAATGCATCCTGTTAAGTGCCTATTCATACAGAAAAGCAAACAGGTAAATACATTCGCTAGATGTGATTTGTTAACTACAGAACTAAATATAATCCTTTTAAAATACAGCATACGTCAGGCATAAGCCCTTTTCTTAACGGTATCAGAACAATTCCAGTGCCATTGCTTGTTCGGTTATGCCTGTTTCTCCTAGCTCATACTTTGATGTGCCTGGCAAATTTTAAGTGATTTGACATTTTGACTACAAGTTTTAAACACTACCAAAGACTGCAACAACTTTTACACTAAGTATTTTACATGTTTGCCACTACCACTTTTCCTTTGTTTATACTTAATTTGTTAATAATCCATCTAGTACTCTCTAGTGTCTCCTTTACACAACCTGTTCTCACAACGTGATTGTGATGTTCACACGGTCATATTCCATGCCTAATGCTATGTTGCCATCTGTTGACCAACTGAGCAGTTGTAGGACTAAGACTAAGACAGGATACCCAAGAACATGAATAAAATCTCCGAAAGATTTAAAACTTCTATTTAATATTTACTTCTTTTTCTCTAACAAAGTGATTTAAAATCTTCATATATTTCCTTAACATTTACTAATTTAAAGGTATTAAGTCTTCAAATATAATATTTATACAGCAACATATGACATAAATCAACTCAACGGCTCAAACATTGCCTTGTGGTGCTGACTTAAGAACTTATATGGATATAACAATTTAATGTTGTCACTGATTAGTGACTCACCTTTGAATCATCCAGTTCTAGCTTTTTCAGAGACCGTCTGACATAATCTACGAAGGAGGATGATTTGGAGAAGGTTTTTCCAACATGTCGATCACTGCAAATACAGTACTCAGATACAGGCTTTTATACATCCAACAGTAGAAATTCAGGTATTTTTAACAGGAGAAATAAGTCAGTTGGATGGCTACTACTGCCAAGTTAGTAACAACTTTCCTTTTTCCCCCTTCCACTTAAAATAACCTAGCTAATACTCGAAGTAACTTCTAGACACAGCAACTGCATAATTGTTATGGTTATAATATGTTTATTATTTTACCTAAATTTTTGAGTTGAAGCTTCTTTTTAATTTCTTCAGCAACATTTTTTATTTCCTTATATGAATGACAAAATTATTATTTCCACTGACAGACATTTCCTTCTATACTTCTATATTATTTCCATAATCGTACCATAACGCTACAGTAATTTACTTAACACCACACTGACCACTGGACTGAGCAAATGCCACTTTTGCTTGTTATCTGGTGTTCTTACCCTTTCAATTTTTATTTCACTAAATAATGCCAGAATTCTGTCTTGTACAACTCAAAACGCTTGCATTTCAAGCCAAATGAAAATGTGTGTTTCAAAAAATATGTTAAAATAATGCACAAAAACTAAAATAAATATAGGAAGAATGAATCCTAGCAGACGGCTCATATTTGTTCTCTTCTCTGTGCTTAAAATATCTTGGAGAAACAACACCCAAAGTTTTTTTATAGTCTGAATTCACTTGACTGAGTCTAACATTATTTCTCTTCTAGATGTGCAGTGTAGGAGTTAAATACTCAGGTACAGAATTTTCAGCTACTGAATTACTTAATAAGAAATACACTCTCCCTGCATCCTCCCAGTGTAAAACTGAATAGAAGTATCTTAGTTTAAAACTTTTCTCTCTCTTTATTCTTAGTAAATCCTATCTCCTTATCTAAAACTCAGAATTAACATCTGAGGTCAACAGAAAGATTTTGAAAGATTTCACTCAGTGGCAGTTCTAATGCTGTTTAGTTGTCAAGGACCCTCACTCACTGAGAATCATTTCTGTTGTCATATTTAATATTCAGATGCACCTAAACATTTAGGCTGATGCAGTCTGAAAATCAGTTCATGATTACATTGTTATGTCATTCCTAGGAAGACAGGCATTTAACATCATGCTCAGAAAAAAATAAGGGGTTAAGAGAGGTCTTTCTGAGGTAGCCATTGTGTTCTTTGAGACATACAATCTTAATTATTTCCTCCAAATTATACTTCCATCAAAAAATGAAAAATCTACCTCATAGTTTTTCTTTTCTTTACAATTTAGCAGACATGACTTTTTGTGTGATACTTTATGCAAGTTTAAAATAAAGAAGCATTTCTTCTGTCAGGAATTTGACCTTCTGCAGGGTAAGCTGTGTGATTCTATAACTAGCAAAAGTTTTAAGGGTATTTGCATTAGTACTTATTTTAGATCACGAGTATACTTCTGAAGTGTTTTCTGGTTTTCCTCACCTCTCATGCCTTGGCTCACACTGTGAAATAGTATCAGAGCTCAAGAAATGGGTTATTTTCAAACTAAATCAAACTGGAAGGTGTGCTCCTGGATGAGCTCCAAGTGCTAACATTCCACAGAATAAGATAAAATCTAATCCAACTGCAACCACAAAAGAATATAATGTAGGTATCAGGTCCTCAGCAGCAGCTCTCCAAATCCCATTCCCACAAGGAAGCAGCATTTGTCAGTGTAGGCAGAGGCAGTGAGTAGCTCTTTAGAGCCATGATGGCCATCAAGCTGTCAGCAGTTTTTCACAGGACAAACAGAAATGTCTTTTTCCTTCTGCAATATCAAAGCTGCCAGGACCTCTGCATGACAGGGTAACCCAGGACGGCGTTGACTTTTCAGTGCATTTGCTGAGTATTCTCAGGTTAAGATGTGCTTTACCCATGTACCCAGCACCAAAGAGGGGATACTTCAGCTACAGGTAAAGGAAGGACAATACATTTGTGATATGGATTTACGATGAGTAAATCTGACTTGCATCTTAATACCAATGTGTATATACAAACTGACGAGACCAATTCCTACATCCTTCTGCTTTCCAAAACTTACTTTCTCTACAACACAGAAGTGGAAGAGAATCAGATAATTCTTTGATTGGTATTCTGTGAATTCAGAACTTCCTACCTTTTGGTGACACCATAAATTTCTTCTATAATAACCTGAAGAACAGCTCGATAAAACAATGATTCTGTAGGCAGCTGCAAAAAAATTACAACAGCAAGGATTTAAAATTGGTGCTGAAATTAAGATTAGAGTAACAAAACCAGCTTCCTTAGCTTCCTTAACTATTTATTGAGTTGCATACTTTATGATCAGTCATACCAGATTTAAGAGGTCAATTTACTAATGTTCTACCATCCTGTTAAAATTATGTTTTTAAGTCAGATTCTAACCATAAATGCAAGGGGAAAAAAAACGAAGCCCAGACTCTCTTGATGGAAAGACACCAAGGAAAATGCACTGCTCACGATCTGAATTCTAATATGCAAAATAAATAAGAATTATCTAAGTTCTTTTGAAGACAAAAGGAGTAATTACCTAGCTGAATCATCTGCAGTCAGACTGTAGTCTGAACCATACAGAAAGTACAATGCAAAAAAACCCCTAAACCCTAAAAATTTCATATATTTGTCTATGGAAAATCTGTTTGCATAAAGCCGGTTGATGATTGCCAATTAAAAATTCACAGAAAAAGACTGCTGGGGTCAGTGGGCTTACTGAATATGTAAAGAAGTCTCTCAGCATGGCCTTTTCTGTACTTGCACAGTTGGTGCCCACCATCCCTTAAGGATAACTTGCACAACAATAATTCAAAATAGTCACAGGGAAAAAATATACAAGGATTAAAAATGAGAATGATGATGTTTCTAGCAGGTTCAAGCTTTTGTCATAACAATGTCTATTTTTATATTAGCTGATAAAACATTGGGATAGAGTGATCCAAACCAGAGATATGAGAAAGACATTTGCACCTGCATTTGCAAGTTATGTATTAGATGAAAGATAGCAAAGTTACAAAGGGTAGTTTAATGCCTTAAATTTTAAGCTCTGCTGTTTTTTTTTTTTTCTCAGACTCTTAACTGTCAAAAGAAAACGGATTCACTAAGTACAGCCACAGCAATAAAAATGTGATTTCATGATGACACATGGATTTAACATAGTGTAAGCCAATCTTTCAGATTCCAGATATGCAGAAGTTCAATAAAAGGCCATGGATTAAGAACATTCAAGGGGGAAAAACACATTTTATCTTAGAATGGCTAAAATAAACAATATTACTTACCATTTGGCCAACTGCAACTCGCTCCAAAGCCTGTAAGAGTCAAGGAATTAAACTGCTGATATGTTTATTCTTTATCATAACATTTTATAAACACATTGTAAAAAAGTCAGAGGAGATGACATTTTAAAAGATTAATGGTGTGACATAACATGAGCTTACACACTTTAAAGTGTTAATACTTTTAGACACTCATAAGCAGCCACTCCAGTTATTTTGGTTTATTTATAGGAGAAGCAATGATATCCAACTGTGGAAATAGATACATGGAAAATTTTTTCTATTGTACAAGAATTTCAGAGGATTACTTTCTGTGAATACTGTGCATTATTTATCACTAGAGCCCTCATACTATAAATGCCAATGTAGATGTGAGACTACTTCATTTTTATGATACATAGTAACAAAGAACAACAAATTATTCGAAGCATGTAATATTCTTTCACAGTTGAAAAAATAGTGTTCCTAAAAAAATTTCAACAGAGTTTTAAAGATCATAGTAGAAATGAAGACAAAACCTCAGTATGATTATCTGATACAACATCCAATTAGGTAGCAAACTAAAAATACCTTGCTATTTACAGATTAGTATCACCTTTACTCCCAAACTTCACTACAATAAATAAGACTGTGTGTTACAAAAATCATTCACTCCTCCTTCTCCTTGTTATAGAACTAATCTTGTATTTCACACTGCTCTTCAAACATAGTCCATATAGTTGCAGTTCCTCCATTCATGGCTTTGGCCAACTATCAGGTTTGCCTTTTGTTGCATAAGCTCTTATAGCAACATCTATCTGCTGCTGCTGTGGAGATGGATATGGGTTCCAAGACACGTTTTAAGTCTCTGAAACTGGAACTCTTGCCCAATACCTCAGGTCCTTGGCAGTTCAACCAATTTGAACTCTGAGTGTCTGTCATTGCTCAGCAGACTTTCTGCTATCCACCCATTAGCCCAAGAAATATGGGTGCTCAGTGGCTCTGTGCTGGCTCCCCTGTACATCCTACATGGCAAAGAAAATCCTAGTCATGAAAAATGCATATAGACAATTACAAACATAACAGGAGAAGTATCTAGTTACACTGGAGATCTGTCTTTTGTGATTATTCAAACAAAAAGTTTTTAATTGCCAAACTTCTGTGATTTATGAGAAATCTGTAAGAGATATATAAAGCATGATCAGTACTCTCATGGGGATCATTTGCCTATTTTATCTTCCTACCACTGCTGAAAAACGGCTCAACCTTTTTCTTTCCATCCAAAAGAAATGGAATAGGAAACAGCTAATGTGTCAGCTGAGGAAGGACTGGTGTTGTATGACACCGACAAGAAAAAGAGAAAAGGCAAATCCCTTTAGAAAGCACTTTCTTTCTGCTAAGTTTTACAGCTACATCTCTAAAATGAACAATTCTTTTCTTTTACTTTGCCAAGGGTAACACATTTAAGCCTTATGGATCCTAAACAACCGTCCTCCTATATTTTCTCCAGATAGCATTTAATTATCATGGTAGTTCAAGTTTACATAACCTCAATACATTAGTCCACACTGAATCTTTAGTCTATAGTCTCCTCTGTAATGGAAGTACAGAGCTAGCAGCAGAGCCTAGCCAGAATCAAATGTGATTTATCTGGATGCCAGAAATTAAAAATTATCAGAGGGAAGGAATAGTGGTCTTCTAACTGACACAGTGGTCAAAATTTTCAGTACCTGTTTTTTCAAACTAGAAAACA
Source organism: Tachycineta bicolor (assembly GCA_025960845.1). Classification (NCBI taxonomy): domain Eukaryota; kingdom Metazoa; phylum Chordata; class Aves; order Passeriformes; family Hirundinidae; genus Tachycineta; species Tachycineta bicolor. Next base: position 705,007 of record JANEHK010000081.1, on the reverse strand, counting down.
ACTCATCATCCTATCTTGATGAAGCTAAGTCTTTCATCAAGTACTTCATCTCTTGGTGCGATGTTAAAAAGACATTTCCAGACTCTTAAGCCATATGGATTTTAGAGCTCCTCTAGTTTTTGGACTAGGCAGGATTGTTCAGGTTTTAAACAGCTAGAACATTCAATATTATGAATCATAAAGGCATTGGGGCAGTTACTGATTGCAATCCATCTACAATTACCTTGTCCTTGGCCAGGAACTATTATCCTGAGGGGTTATGTTTAGGTTTCAGCAAAGTTTTGGCCTTCTTGTCCACTATTAAAATACATTTCTGTCAATACTAATTTTTTCATGCCTTCAGCAAGTATAAAATACATAAAGCTGGAAGGTCTTACATGTAATTCATCATGCTTACAAGATTAATGACGTTATTCTGTAGATTCTTGGATTAAAGTCATGGCTTCAGGATCAGAACCCAAAAACAAAGATTCCTGTAACATTTGGACAAAGCTCTCCATAGGAAAAAGAAAGAAAAGGGAATCATACCAAGCATGCTGACATCCTAGCACCGCGACCACAGCACCAGCCTTTGCCCTTCAAGTACTGACACATGGGAAATCCCCAGACTTGGTCGTGGCATTCTGCAATATGGAGGGAAAAAAGGGCACAGCTTTTCCTCTTACAGAATACACAGTGAATTGAGCAAGATGAACAGTAGGTAATGTAGCAGAAACACTTCACTGTTCTCATCCAGTACCAAAATTTGTGATGGTGCTACAAAAAACATGTTTTCCCTGTAACAGATGTTTTTGGTTTATGCTGAATTTCTGGTAATTTCACATTTTCCAAGCAATTTTAAGTGAGCATCCTTTACATAAATCCACTGAAAAAACAGTCAAAGGGACAAGAGAAAATTTTGCACATATGGCAGCCTACACCATGCCACGACTCACATGATGTAGGCCAAGCAGTCATTCCAATGCAGCATGGCTTCAGTATCGCTTCTCACTGTCTTCTTATTCTATCCCAAACATCTTTCAAACATCACACAGAACAATGTGGATTTGTTTATTCCCGTTCTCAAAGACCATTCCGCTGTGAAGCAGAATGTTTGTCTTCGAGAAAAGAGCAGCTGCAAAGGCTCTTGCTGTTTCTTCAAAACACCATGAAACACTTGCATCACAATCTGTGCTCAGTTTCAGTATCATTTGTATTTTGAATAACAAGACAATTATTCATGTTTAACACTAATGCAAATGTGGGAGAACTGAAGTACAGAGATTACTTTGTAGACATTCTTAATATTCAGTTCTAAATGTAAACAAACTCTAAATGTTTAGAGTTTTCATTAACACATTATCAGCTGATTTTTTAGAGCAGTGAATAAGAATTACTGCTTTCTTAAAAGCCCCCCACAAATTGGCTGAGGTCCTGGCTTTTTAGCACAGGAAGGTGACTGGGGAAAATTTCAGAATCAATCATGTAATGGGGTTAAAAAGAGGGGACAGCAATTCACCAACAGTTGGAGATACATACACGTAAGTAGAATTCATTCCATAAAAGTTAAGCAAAGAAAAAGAAAAAACTATAAAGAACCCTCCTCACAACTCATGATAGCCTTGGGCATTCTGGCAAAAGTGCCTAGTCTCAGCTGATCACTGTAGAATAACAGCAAGCAGGCAAGAATCCTCTGCAGGCAACCTCACACTTTGTACTCCTTTTAGCCCTGAGGAACGCCAGAGGCTCTTAGGGGCTGAATACTGGTCTGAGAACCGTGATTTAAGACAAGCATTTTAATTACGGATTATTTGCACAAGGAGAAAGAAGATTCTTTAAAAATAAACATGAAATTTGACCAAACAAATTACAATTGGTTTCAGCCCTAGGAATGTACTAAGAATTTTTAAGTGCCTCATGACAAGCTCTAAAATATTAACTTCAAGACTAACTATGGAGTACATGGAAAACATGGATATTTCTATTGCAGGGATGGCAGTAAGAACTTATTAGTTCTATTTATTTTGCAAAGAAAACAGTGACTGACATGGTTCCTCTTGTATGAATCTCACTAATATGTCTTTCTAATATCTCTTTCTAATATGGATGTTAATATATTTCAAAATAAAAATTTGCAAACTGAGTTAGAAAGATGAAATCCTTAATCTTTTCAAGCAAATCTTTCCAATTTATTATACCCTGTCCTCCAGGCAAATGAATCATTCATTCAAATTCAAGTTACTACCCTGTCAGCTACAATCTCAATATCAGTGCACTGTACTCATGAATAATTCTGATAATCTTTGAAAAAGATTATCAGTCAAAGCACCATTGTAATTTAAATTATTGAAACTATAAAGCAGGAGAAAAAGAGAGGGAAATTAATGCTTTAAGTTAGAAAGAATTTTTTGCATATATCAAAAGTTGACCACATATCTACAGTATTACTTTACATGCTATTTATTTTTTTGTATCCAGTCTGCTCTCAAGCACATTTTAAAAAATTTTAGGATTAATATATTGCTATAAAGTTCATATATTTACAAGCTACATTTTAAAAAACTAGAAATTCTTTGAATGCCTGCAACTATTTCAAATACACTTAATATTATATAGCTCACTAAATACCTTATTGTGTTTCTATCTAACAATACAACAGCTGTTCTAAACTGTACAAATCTCAAAAATATTCAAGAAACATCTTAATTACATTTTAAGTACTCCATGGAGCATTTCACAGGAAATAGCTCAAGTGTTCAACAGCGCACAAAGCAATTATGTTATAATTCAGTACAAAGTAGCCAATCAGACAAAATTCCTTCTATGAACATTTAACAAAATGGGAAATTTTAGGTAATCATTTGATGAGCCGAACTGAAGCTTTACTGGCGTTTAATATCAGAAGACATTAGTTAAATAGCAAGGACTTTAACCTAACTTGTATAAAAGACTGAATCACAAATTTAATAAAATGCTGCAAATATCACAACAAAGCATCAGCATTTTTTAAATTGATATGGTACTTATAAAAAAAAAAGTCAATAGAAATAAGATAAAGGTAAAATCCTTTTCACAAATGTGCACAAATGATGACAAGGAAGTTCAAGAGAATGGGACAAGCTTCTCCAACACCTTTAATTTTAGGCCGTCCATGGATTTTCATCTCTAAGAATAATACTACAATTTTTAGTGTGCTAATATTCAAATTTTACTTCACAAAGCTTTACAATAAAATATGGTCTTTATACAACAGGACAAACAAGCTTTAACGTTACTGGGAAAAATAAGCCTGACTTAAGTTTCATGGGATGAGCCAGATCAAAAGGGTGTGGATGCAACAATGGTGGTGCAGCATCATGTTCCCCTTGGCATGCCTTTTCCAGCCCTGGTGTCCCTGGAGCTGTAGGCTTTGTGGGAATCTCTGAATCCCAGCCCTAAACCTAATGGCTACTTTTGACCAATTATGTAATTCAATAGATTGAAATGGCATTTTTTCATCAGAGATTTTTCAGTGGAAATTAATCTTTATTACCCTCCTCATTCTTTTTTCACATACACCCTACTTTGTCTCTGTACATATTGTGAACTTCATCAAAGTAGTACTAAAACACAAATAACCTTTTCCAGGTCCTCTATCTTCCACAACATTGTAGATTTTCAGTCTACTTCTGTTATTCCAAACAAAATATAAAACTATTAAACTGCCTTTTTCCTTCATGAGAAAGACAAAATCTTCCCTGGCCATGTAATTCACTGTTACTTGAATTTTTATTTTTCAAAAAAAGTCCCCTGACTAATCAGGATTTTGCTGGGAGAAGCAGGGAAAGAAAAATGTTGCCTAATTCCAGGAAACAGAATCAGCTGCCAACAAAATAATTCCCAAAACCGAAACATAAGAGTATGTTTTAATTAAGTTCATTAAAACTTTGTCATTCTTAATTCGAACCTCATACTTTGTACACCCTGAGAAAAATACAAATGTAAGATCATTTCATGTTTTAATATATTCTTGCTACATTTATTAATTAAAAACACCATTGTAACTTCAATAGGTAATACTTGCATTTAACATCTGTAAAGCTTACCTTGTTAGTATTTTTTCAAGTTTCATATTTTCTTCAGAATCAATTTTTATAGAAAACATCTCGGGTTTAGTGACTAGCTAGCTGTCTCCCAAACCATGGAAAGGTCCCCTATACAGCAATTTCTAAAGATGCCTTGGGAAGGAAATTAAGCTTTTTCATCTGTTGCTTGGAAGTGTTTTCCTGTGTTGCCATTGTATCAGTAGTAGCTATTTTAAGACATTGGCTGTGGAATATCTTTGCAAATATACCTAGGCTACACATAAATCATCGTACTCTAATACACTGAAAGAGGGAGTAATCTTTCATATTTGAGTGGAACGGAGTGATACAAAGCCATTATGTTTGTGTAAGCAATCCATGAGAGAATTCAGTTTCAGAGTATTTGTCCTCTGAATGCACGTTACTCAAGGCTTTTGCAGGTTTCACAAGTCTGATAAAATTCTCTATATGAATTTTGACAACCCTTTGCAATGCTTTTGGTTCCCTTAATTATGTTCAGTAGCTTTTAAGAGTCAAGTTATTCTGCAGAAGTTTTGCTGACTTCTAGAGTGCCTTATTAAGAAGCTACTACCCTCAGCTCCCTGGAGGGTTTTAGAACTTTTCTACCCAGCAGTGACCTGACGTTGGAAATCCTTACACAATCTGGAGTTTATGTTTTGTAGTACTTAAGCCAACCTCAAAAAGAGCTTCTATCAAATAGCTATTGTTGCATTGCGTTATTAGTTTTCATACTGTATTTTATGTTATTCATTTTTGTTATAATAGTCTATTCTGTACTCCCCGGTTCTCCTGGAAAGTGTTTTATTCCAAGGTTTGTCCCTACTCCTCTTCCCTGTCACTCCTCCCTGTCCCCTCCTACAGGCCTTGACATTTGGCTGCTCCTCCCAGCTTCTGGAGAGTTTGGGTTAGGACATCAAATGATAGAGCAGGAGTCGAGGAGGTTCCTCCCTTTATGTTCCCATTGGTTTCTTTAAATGTCCCTCCAACGCTGTTCCACTCCCACCTTATCCCTCACTGGGTGTTGATTTGTCCCCTCCTTTAGCCCCTCCCCTGTACGTAAGCCCGGAACATGAGGCCCGGGCAAGGACTTGACTAGAGCAGCACAACTGAGGTAGGTGTCCAGCCAGGATGGAATAAAGACCTTGGACTTTGCCCTCTGACCAAATCTGACTCCTATCCTCCGCCATCGATCCGTTCTCTCCCGTGGTAAGGGGAGTTCACCACTCTCCGGGTTTTTAGGACCCAGGGGAGTTTTCCTGTCTGGTTGCAGTCTTGAGCTAGGCTGGGCAAAACGGAGCCAGTGGCTGTGACAGAGACAAGCGACAAACTATCACCAAAAGTATTTATACAACAACACTTGTCTCCTATTTCAAAGTACAGAATCAAAGAATATGCTGAGTTGGAAGGGATCCAATGGATCATCAAGATCACCTCTTAGCCCTGCACAGCACCACCCCCAAGGATCACACCATGTGCCTGAGAGCATTGCTCAAACACTTCTTCAACTCTATCAGGCTTAGCACTGTGACCACATGTGCTGAGGACAGCACATGATCTGAAGTGTTAAAATTTTCCCTCACAGTGGAGATACCTGGGCATTCCCACCAGAACCTGAGTATATATTAACCCTTGAAATGTTTGTTTCATGGCTGCCCCCACCCCCACAGATCAAAACTGTGACCATCACTTCAACCAACAGACATCTGAAGTGCAAAGTGCTCCCAAAGTGCTAAAATAATGGGTAGTGATATCTTTCCTGCTGCTAGCTACTCTTATAACTTGTCTTCCTTATATATTTTCTTCAGTGATATTTTAATGCTTTTATAATGTTATATTACTATAGATAATAATCAAAATGGCTATATTTCCATTGCAAACAAGTTATTCTAAAATATATATACCTACACATACGTGTGTGTGTGTGTGTGTGTGTATATATACATATATATATATATATATATGTATATACACACACACATGTACACAGACCTGTCATTCATTTAACTCTAATCCACCCCAAGGGATATATTCAAAAGAGCCTCAGTAGCTCCAGAGCAAGAGCAACATTCATGTGTTTTTTTCTCAAAACAGAGGATATAATACTGAAGAATTTGACTGGTTTCTAGATTGCTACTGATGTATTTGGTGGTATGGAGGATGGAAAGAAGAGAAGCAGAACACAGAAACCCAAATCCCTTTTCAAGGGAAGTAAAACCTTTTTTAAAATGCGTTAAATTTTTAGTTCTTCTCTGTTCATCATAGATTAGCTGATACATTACCCCAAAAGTGTGTTAGCTGAATGTAAGAGAAAACAGGTCTCAAAAATCCTAAGAATATCCCCTGAACAGAGGAACAGTTTGTTTTAACCTAAAAATCATTAGCAAACTGATTTTTTTTCCCAGAAAAACTGACATAATGGCTATGTAAATAGGTTTTTGTAAAATGCCTCTAATAAATAGTAAAATCTTTTCTACTCTGATGTAATTTACTACCCAATGCAGTAACAGAGAGGAAAACCCCCAAAGGAATCAATTATACTAATGGCTATGTATATTTTATCTCTACATAAACAGACAAGAATTTCTATATAAACAGACAATTCTCCTTAGAGAGAGCCAAAGTACAACTACTTAGAATTTTCCAAGAGCTGTCATATTATTCCTTATTAACTGAAACACAGAATTTCATACTGCTTATAAGAGAAGTGAAATTTAAAAACAGGTGTTAAAAGACATCGGCTTCAACTTTTTAAAACTGAGTTGAAATCCGATATTACACAGCACCTCTTAGTTGTTCTAGCTACAAACAAATCAAAGCAAAGGCTTTCATGATCTTAACAGTTCAAAATTATTCCCAGCATAATTGAAAATGTGGTCCCATTACAAAAATTTCCAGATGAATTCAGCTTCTTTATAGACACATAGAAGGACACTGTATACTGATTGCATTATTATTCAAGATTGCGACTGCTGGCATCTACTTTCATCAGAAATGCCCCCACAGTATTCACAGCAGGTCCAACAGCAAACTGAATCAGCCAGTCTTGCAATATCTGTACTAATTTTAGAGTATGTGAGAAATGCAATGTGTTATTCCCTGAAGTCACGTCAGAAACAAAAAACCCAAACTCATGATAACCAAAGTAATTCAGCAGCCCAACAAAAACACCATAGTAACATTTTGTTGATATTTTGTCAACTCAGCACCTCAGACTTATAAACACATTAGGTGTCATAACAGGTAAATTTTATTCCTACGAATATCAGTTAATTACAGTTAATATGAAGTGAAAAAGTAATTTTTCACTGGCCTCAAACAAGACTGATCTTGGAATTAAATCTTAAATGCCTAAGAATATATTGTCCAGCCATACCAAGTTATGGCAACCAGAAGTCCATTGCATCTTCTCTGTGAGCTGGCTCCCCTGCTTCAACTGTGCTCATGAGAGTAAACCTCTGAGTTTACATTAAAGAAACAGCAAAGATGGAAAATGTGCTGCTTTGAGGGCAACAGCTTTGAGGTGGACTTGCAGCAACTTTGACTTTTAGGGCGCACACCTCAAGAAAATAAAAGAGCTTTTAAAGAGGACAAATTAAATTTTTAAAACGGATTTTGAAAAACTTTGAGGCTACTCAGTCAAGATAAAATAACTGTAGAATGCTTTATAACAGAACTTCCCACTGTGCCGTCACAGGCAAGCCCTTGCTTACTGGACTGATTTCAAATGAGAAAGTAATTTCCTGTGTTGCAGCAAATTCTGCCCAATTCTCTTTGCTTCTTGGGAAGATCTATCCATCACTGAAGAGATGTAGCTTTAAACCTGCTTCCTAAGATTCAAACTAGTCTCTCCACATAAAGCATCTACGTGTCTCTGATTACTGCCTAGAGTACCTTTCATGAGTTCAGTGTCAGAGCCTGGACAAGCAAAAGACTATCTACAGTAGAAATTACATTGGCCGAAGTGCCACACGAGCCAAGCAGAATGTACACAGTTGCATGTGGCCCAACAGGATGTATTTCAGGATCACACAACTCACTGGTGCCCCATGAAGACCACACTCTATCATCTTTGACAGGTCATGTCCATCCTGATTACAGGCAAAAAAACCACTCATCTTCACCTGAATAAGCTCAGTTAGTTTCAACAAGTTTATGGAGCACATTTTCCTGGAAACCATGCCCAGGCCCATGAAGAACAATAAGAAGGTTGACACTAGCTGGCAGGAATTCATCAGGCACTGACAAACTACTGCCTCCTGTGATACAGTGACTGGCTCCACGAACTAGGGGACATCAGAGTTATAGTTTATCTTGATCTTTTGAAGTCTTTCAGCAAGGTTTCCTTAGTATCTTTACAGACAAAATGGAAAGATATGAGTCAGATGGGTGGACTCTAAAACAGGTAGAAAATTGACAGCAATCTGAAGCTTGACAGTGAAGCCTGCAGATTAAGGGATGTGATTATTCTCCCTTTTTATCACTTGTGAGAGTATCTGGAGTGCTTCCTTGGGCTCTTCAGCCCACCATAATGACTGAAATGAATTTATTGATGGCAAAAGCAGTAAAGGGCTGCAGAGAAGGTCAAGAAGGGATCTAACTGCTGTTTTCAACTACCTAAAGGAAAGACAACAAAAAAGATTAAGCTGGACTGTTTTTGGCAGTGCAAAATGAAAAAGACAATAGATAATGCACAATAGCTGCAAATTCTGAATAGATATGAGGGAAAGAACTTCACGGTGAGGGCAAACATTGAAATGGGCTCCTGAATCACTGCCCTTGCAGACAGTCAAAACATCAAGGGACAAGGCCCTGAATGAAATTATCTAAGTTGGCCTTGCCTTGCGCCATGATCTGGTCCAGATGACCTCCAGAAGTTACTTCCAGATGACCTCCAGAAGTTACTTGCTACTTAAATGCTATGATTTGGTCCATCCTGGAACTAGTATTAAAATCCACTTGCTTCTGACAGCTGCAAGAGGAGTTTGTTTAGAGCTTGTACAAGTGAATTGTTGGATCAACACCATCTGATTAGTTACAGAATCCCCTAGCATCCTCTAGAATGCTATGACAGTTTGAAGTTCATGCATAAGAAATGCAGGAACAAGATAGTCTGAATTCTTCCCCATTTTCCCTTTGAAGGAATCTTAACTCCTAAATACTCTCAGCCCTTGTTCTCTTAGCTCTCTGCTGCACATTTAAGAACAAGCCATATACTAAATGACTTAGTAAGGGAATACAATAGCATTATACATTTTAGAATATGCACTCTAATAGTAATAGTAATATATATATATATATAGCATTACTAGGACAATATATGTATTCTTTCCCAAAAAAAAGAATAGTAATTTCCTTTTGTTCTGTCCAAATGTCCTCCTTTTGTCCTTCATGCAGAGTAAAATCAAACAGCTAGAAATTCCAACATGCAATTTGACTTCATTTCCATACCACTATGAAACTGCAGTATCTCTTCTAACTATGCACATATATCTGTTTGTTTGAACTTTGAAAAGGTTATCATGCCTGATCCTTTGGTGGTGTCTGAGTTTATGCACTGGTCTGCAAAAAGTAATCCTAGATAGCTAGCAGAGGAAATGTGTCCTCTTTGCAATAATAAGAAACAACCAAATGTTTCAGACACTCAGACTTAATGACAAGTACCTGAAAAGTTCTTAATTTCTTAAAAATCTGATGTAAAAGTAATTGTATGTTTTTTTTTTTCTCTAAGTGCATTTCTGTAGCACAGAAATTTCAATTGCATTTTCTTTTCCTTTGCTTTTGGAATGAGTTGAAGTATTTTGAAATTACTAAGACTAATACACAGAAAAAACTCTTAAAACAGTTGCAGAGCAAATTAAAAACAACATGAAAAAATTATTAAAACAAGCAAGAGCTAGCATGTCATGGTCAGTGTGGAGCTGTGCCATAATTGCCTAAGCAGCTAACTTCTAAACAGCAATACCTGGGTCCCATGTGCCTTTGTGTCTGTCAAGTTCCCTGAAAGAGCTAAACTAAACCTTCCCAAGCCACTCCTTTCTCAGATTTGATTGATATGATAAGCAGGTCCTAGGATTTTGGCAGCTGATCATTTAGACAGCTCAGCTATGTACCACTTGTCTCAGGAAAGCCCGCTCCTTAAATGTTTTTCATTATACAGAATTTCAAGTAAAAATACCTACTTTCTCTCAAAAATTAATCCCGCCCCATTTGTAGGAAATATTGCCTATATTCTGAATCCACAAATACTCTTCTGGTTACCTCCTGAAGAAAAATTCTTATATATGTACTGTTTCATGATGGGCTAAACAGGCAAAGACAAGCACAGAACCCAGATGAGTGGGGTTTTTGAGTATTACCTTACATTACAAAAACTTAATTCTGCTCTTTGTTTTATATGTACAACTTAACATAATAGGATGTTGCACACAGACAGTTGAGGACGAAATCTGGTATAAAATATTTCAAAAGGATGGAAACATACTGACTAAAAGAGCCTATACATTTATAAGTGATTTAATGAAATAAAACCAGCAGTAGTCATAACCACATAAAACATTATGCACTAATGTCCCTAATCTCAGTAAAAATATTAGGATTATTGGCATAACAGAAAAGCAACAATCCATGTGGGAGTAAATGACACTCATAAAGTAATTAAAACCAGTATTAAATAAGCCACTGAAAAGGAGCAAACACAAGGATGTTATTAAATAAAAGGTGTAATACTCTCAACATACAAACTGTCAGCCACAAGCTAAGCTCAGAAGAATTACCTTCTTGGTTTTCAAACTGTTCTGACAACAGGTGGTAGCAGCAGCCCACACTGCAAACAGCTTTGATTTCAGGCTTGGCAGTAAAAATTCGTAGTGTATTCGCAGCAAGATCTCCACATGTATGTAGACCCACTAGCATACAGTCCTAAGAAGAAAAAAAAAAAACCAACAACAATAAATCATCTCCTTCTTTAACTGAAACAGCGTACTTCTGCTACCTGGTTAAAAACCATTATCGGGCCAGAATATTCATTTAAATGGGAGATAGCACTCTGTGTATACTCAGCAAACGTACACGTGAAAATGGCAATATAAAGACAACAGACAATCTAAACCCAGGAAATATTTAGAGTAAAATTACCTCCAGATCTGTTATGATGTCACTGAGTTCTGTTTCTGCAGTGATGCAAGAGGTCAATGGAAAATACAGGTTCGATTCACTTGACTTTCTTGCTTTAGTCTTGATAAATGTCATTTTTCTTTGTACTTTTTCCTCTTCACAGAGCTCCCAAGAGTTATAATGAAATGAAGAAAAATCTTCTACAGCATCAGCAGGAAGAACATTTAGAACAGCAACCTCTTCAGAAACTTTGGTCTCCTGAGATTGTGTCCCAGTCATTAAATCAGCTTCAACTTCTATGTTGGTTCCAGGTGTAGCCATTCCTGTAGAACCACAAGAAGGAACTAAATCCTGGAAAATCACTTGGTCCTGATTTTGAAGACTGCTGTCATTATTTAAGAGCTCTTCACTGATTGTTTTACAATTAATTTCACTTTCCACTGGACTGTCATTTGCCTTTTCCAAACTCTGGCTTTTGAGGTTTTCTCTTCCTCGACTCTGATATGCTCTCCAGTGTTTCTTCAATTTTTTATTTCTTTCATGAGCACCATTTGTGTTGGAGCTTGAGGAGTCAATTCCGTATACTTTTAAGTTATACTTCATGGACAAAAACGAACTCAGGTAGCCTTTTCCAGAACCTATATCAATCACCTAGACAGTGCAGAAAAAATAAAAGGAAAACTAAACTTGCTATATTAATGAGCAACAAGGCAAACTTCAAATGAAAAAATATTCCATAAAAATTTAAGCATGGATTGAACAGCTACCTTATCAGTATCATACTTCTCAATGCACTTAATTCTTTTGCTTTGTTGGTCCACTTTGACTTTAAAACACAGAATTAAGTCTTAACTGATTTACTCCAGAAAACAGAGACTGTAATGTTTATGCAATGCACACGCCCTGCTTCTTGTAAAGACTTACAGTATATTTTTTGACATAGACCTTTCTTCTGCTAAAAAAAATAACCGTCAACACCCAGCAATTCCACCTGCCCTTGCTAAACTAGGTCAGAATTAGCAAAGAAACCACTCACAGTGTTCAGCTTTAGGCACATAATTCCCACACTGAGGAGCCTCCTACCAATGGGTATAGAGCAAAAAGCATCTTTAGTTTCAGTGCCTGATTTAATCCCTTCAGATTTGACCTAAATATGGGTGATATTGATACACTTTTTATGTGAGAATGCTTGTTTATTCTGTTTTCTCATTCTGTGAAAACAATACATACAGCTTTGTTTAACAGGAGGATGCTTTTCTAATAAAATAAGGGGGCTCATAAGCCACATGGACTTTGCACTACCCATTCTGGATGAAGTGATAGTTGACAGTTTAGTTTGTCTCATAGCTGATACCATGTGCTAGTTCAGTGACTGATGTAACTCAGTAAAGAAAACCCCATACAAAGTATTAGGAAAACAAGAGTAACCTGAGATCTTTCAGTAGTTTTATATATATATATATATATATATGTATATATATGGCACGTTCTAATATGTGATAAGCACATATATAATAAATACATAACACAGTATTTTATGAGAATTGGCAAAGTTGACACTTCTCTAAGGAGAAAAAAATTATAATGTTCACTTCTGTCCAGGTACCGAAAAAAATAATATGGATTAGATATAATGACATTGTAGAAGCTCCTGGAAGTGTTTGATTCAAGAACATCTATGTTTTGTTCTTGGTCTGTCACAAGTTTGTGAGAAAGCTTACACTGATACTGCTAAACTCATATTGCAGCATACACTAACTACATTGATGCGTCTTAAACTCAACTGCATAGTTTTTTACCAGGTAAAAATATTCAATACAGCAATATTCTTACTCAATGAGAAAAAGATTCATTCACTATCTATAGATTTGGACAGCCATGGAATTAGAAATAAAAATTTGAGCCAATGTCACTAAAGACTAGGCAAAACAGTGGAGAACACATAATATTACGTAAAAATTGTTTACTCAGCACATGGCTTTCTCATCGGTAGTCATCATGTGATATTGATGAATATTTGCCATCTAGAGGAACTACATACAACCATAAAATCTTCTGAAATAAATCTGTACAGGAATTAATGAAATGGAATTTACATAACCTAAGCACACTTTTAAAAATGTCATTTATTTGTCACATTTATCACCAATATTCTGCTCTACTCAAGCCCTAGTGAGGCCACGCCTGGAGTGCTAAGTCCGGTTCTGGGCACCTCAGAATGGGAGAGACATGGAGCTCCTGGAGCAGCTCAAGCAGAAGGCAACAAAGATCATGAAGGGACTGGAGCACCTCTTTTATGAGAAAAGGCTGAGGGAGCTGGGCCTGTTCAGCCTTTAAAGGAGACAATTGAGAGTGTAAGTATCTGAAGGGAGAGTGTTAAGAAGGTGCCTTCAGGCTCTTCTCGGTGCTGCCAAGCAATCGGACAAGAGGCAACGGGCAGAAACTGACACACAGGAATTTCCACCCGAGCAGGAGGAAGAACTTCTTTGCTCTGCAGGTTACTGTGGACTGCCCAGAAAGGGCATGGAGTCTTGCTTACTGGAGATATTAAGGATTAATCTGGATGCAACCCTGTGCCATGTGCTTTGGGATGACGCTTTGGGATGACCCTGCTTGAACAGGGGGTTGGATCAGGTGACTCCCTGTGATCCCTTCCAACCTGACCCATTCTGTGATTCTGTCATTGGAAATGAAAGGAAAGAGAAGTGTTGAAGGAATCATTTTACCCACTCTTTTATTTAACAAACATTACAATTATGTAGAGTGTGTGCTCCACCACTTCTTCAATTTGTGAATTTTTTCAGTAAAAAGCAGCATTTGGACAGAAGAGAGGGGTAGTGAGTTATTCCTGCATGACCCCTGGTGGCTACCACCTGTAGCTTGGGGAAATTTTCTCAAGTAAACAGATAATAGTAATACATTGTTAAATTAGCAGTGGGAGAACAGTTTAAAAGCAAAAGGGAAAATTGACTAAAAACAGCAAACAATGATCTTGCACTAAACAAATAAACTGCATTAAATTATTCCCTGCTTTACTTTCCATTGATTACATAGGGAAAGGTAATAAGCAATCCATAGCATATCTGTCAAGCATGAACATGGAAAATGAAATTTCCATGATATCTTAAACTCCATAGGTCTTGTCCACAGTGAGTTGGGTCCTATGTTTAAACATAGTTTCTGGCACAATCAAGCGTTCCAACATTTCCCAGCATCAAATCACAAATGTAATGGATGCTGAATGCACAATTATATAATCTTTATATTACACACTCCAAGTTTTGCTGCACATACTGCAATTTCCAAGGAAAACTTTGACCAATACATTAAATAAAACAAATGCACACATAAGCAAAGAGGAATCAACACTGGCTTCTTTTCAGTTTAATCAAGAAATTCTTTAAAGAAACAAGTTCCACTTGTATGATAGGAACAGTGCTTAAAAGGGTTGGCAAATTACTGAAGAAAAAAGCCCTCTAGTTATTTTGCTTTAATGTTTGAATTCAAATCATTAACCTAAAAGTGATCATAATTGTTATAAAGTTTTTGCTTTTATTCTTATGTCACTATTTACTATTGTACATTATAAAATACCAACAAAAAGCAGTATCTTCTACCACCCATTATATACATTATATGGGTATGGAGGTGAAATGGAGGGCATTTTTCAAATTGTCAATGATCTGTAACATCTGAAAGAAACACCCTGAGGATATGTGCTGCTGTAAAACATGTGTTGTGTTTTCACGGCTCTAGATTTTTAAATTAAATACTACATATACTTTGTTTTGCTAGGAGGACAGAAAAAAATCAGTAAGGAAAAACTCCTAAAAAATCATAGTTGCTACTTTTTTTAAAGTTGAAAGAAAATAAAAACAAAAGGAGCTGCTTTTTAAAGACAGAGAAAAAGGCTTTTTTAAATTTTCCAAAGTAACAGGAAAGCTCTTTTCATATATTAGGGATTTGTGACTTTGCACAAATAAATATTGTTATAGTATATGACTAAAATGGAAAAAAGTTAATATAGAGCAGTCAGCATTTCATATTCAGTGATATACTGCATTAATATTTTTCATCAATTGTTATGTTTTCAAAATGTAAACAGAAAATAATCCCATGTATAAAGATACTCCAAGTTACCTGATAAAAGTGTGTAATCACTGGATGAAATTGCAACATATTGACAGATACTTAATAATGATTAGTTTGAGATTTTATTAGTAACTAGCTACATTGAAACTTCAGTTAAGTTATCAAGATGGCTTTAATTTTTTACTTTCTGAACTGGGTATTTGCTTTCCTTTCATTCCTGAATCTCATAGGAACTATTTAAATCTAAATGAAAACATTATATGAAACACCACTTTCCAGCAAATGCAGACAACACTTACTACTGCAATGTAAGCAAACTATCCTCTCCTACAGCTTTTTTAGTACATGATAGTCTTCAATACTTAAACAACTAATACTCGTCTGAAACAAAATTTAAACAAGGCAAAAAACATGCTCATGACAGAATACAAGACTTTCACAAATGTGCTGCTAGTGTATTTGTGTTCTCTACAGGGTACACCCACTTCAGGGCTGTGGAGGGTACCCAGGCTTCTCACTGCAGATGGGCGGCCATCGCCTTCCACTGCTGTAAGCGATCACAGGCGCTCGCAAACTGATTGTTTCTCACCCAGTAATGTTTGGCCTTAATTAAAGCTATTTACTTGACAGCCCATTTGTAAGAACACTGCCTAAAACTTCGTCTTTGTCAGCTGTTTCTCACAAAACAGATGGTCAGGATTGAGAATTTTGATCTCTCTTTCCAAGGATGCCACAGGCCGAACACAAATTTAGCAAGAGTACAGCATTATTTACCTAAATTAAACTCGTCTGAGCCAAATAACCTCCTAACCAAAGTTCAGCTTCAGCAATTCAGAGCCAAATCCAAGTTTTGGGGCTTTCCCTGTAGTGGGAGCAACAGCAACTTGGGATGCTGCAGGTACATTAATTTTAAACTATACTCACACATATTTACTTACAAAAAAGAATACTCAGAGGAAATACCCTCACCATAAAATCTGGGCAGGTACCTTATTAACCTTCGGTTTTAAAACAATATAGTTTGCTCTCCACAAATCTTTTGGGAATGCATTATTAGCCTGGAGGAAATAAGTCTCCATTTACAGTTACAGACCCTTGCATGGAAAGCAAGAGCAGCTCAGATATAGAAAGGAATCAAACGTGTTGAGAGCCTCATGTCTCTTCTAGTTGAAAGCAAGGATGGAGCTACATTGACCAGTTACCAGCACTAGAGAGATTAAAATGAATAAATGAACTCAGCTCACCCAGATACTGAAAAATTTAGCCTTACCCACAACAGAGGCCTAAGGTATGGAGTCTGACATAGGCTCAATTCTGAAAATCTTACAAGAAAACCCACAAATGTACATAAACTGAGGAAATGGTGTTGGTGCATTTTGTCTAATAGAATGTGAAACACACCATTCCAAAAAGTCAAGTATTGCTGAGGTGCTTGTGTTTTGTCAACAGATCCTCTACAAGGTTTTACTGAAACAGTGATCTAGTGCACTGTGCAATCATAATTATATGCATATTAAAAAAAGGTTTAAGTTAAATCAATTTTGAGAAAGGAATCCTGCAATTTTTTACCACTCAAAGACAAACCTACCATCTGATGTATGAAATAGCCAACACATGCAGTAAATGCTCGATGATAATGGTGTTGGGTGTCCAGGCCTCTTACATGTTTTACTACATGTATTTCATATACACTCTTACATAAATCCCTGCTTAATTTGGTCTCTCTTCATACTAAAAACATCTTAACTAAATTTCTAATTTGTAGATCTCAATCCATGTTAAATAAAGGTGAACAGTATTAAACAATAGGAAATAATTTAAATCTTGTTTCAGAATAAGTGGAACTTTCAAGACTTCTCAAGATATTCTGCCTTGGTCTCTGTGCTCCCCTACTGACACAAGTGCAAAACTTCCAGCAATATAATACTGACAAACAAGGCAGTACTGGTCAAAAAAGCAGCAATTTTAGCAGCTCAACACATAGAGGATGATCATAACTTTTCAAAATTACTCATGAGTGATTATGAGTCACTGAAAGGCAGCTCCTTTGGAACAATACATTTGTAAACAGAATTGTCCTTCAGTTTGGCCCCAACAGCTCCTCTTTAGCTCCTATTATGTACAGGAAAAGTAAGAACAACAGTGACAGAATACCAAAGTGATGTATTGTTGCACACAGTAAGGAAAGTAACTCAGAAAGTACCTGGTAATACACAGTAAGAAACACTTTCTTACCTGCTTTATCCCACAATAATTCGCTATGCTGTCTACCAGCTCTGACATCACCTGCACTTCATGTGATTTCTTATTGTTCATAAAACCATCTGGTTTGATACCTGTATCACATTAGGAAAATAAATACACATTAACACAACCTGCAATAATAAGGATTTGTGATCAATCAGGGGAAAAGAAAAAAAGCTAATATATACTTCACTGTTTATATATTTTCAGGATAGTAATTTTTAATTAAAAACTCACTGAATTATTACAAGAGTAAACTTCTGAATCATGAATGAATTAGAAAATTCAACACACTGTAAAACTCAGGTTTTTAAAGATGTAGCACATTCAATATCTGACCTGATTAAATTATAGACAACAGCTACAACCATAAAATGGTACTATTTCTTCCTTTTCATTGAATATTTATTTTTGTCTCATGTAAGACATTTACTTTTCCATAAATGAAATATAAGGGCAGGGACAATAATAATCACATTGTACAGCTTGTTAGTGCTGCAGATTAGCTGATAATATCAAGAGAGAGGTATCTCTACTAAAACTTATGAGCAATACCGGGAAAATTCAGAGGAAAAGGAACTTTCCTTTTCTTTATTTATCCTATGTATTGGTTATAGAACTGTTACACCTTTATGGCAGGAAAATCACTCATCTCAGTGTTGCTGGAGAATGTGTTAATGAGATGGAGTCAACCTCCATCATGGGTTAACTGCCCGTGGAGAACACCAAGAACACACTTGCTAACCTCTGTGCCACCAAGCCAAAGCAGAAGCTCTGAAGTCACTCCCTTGGGAGAAAACCACATATTTCTCTTAGTCCAATGCTGCAGTGCACTTGGATCTAGTTAAATTGATGGTAACTCTGAGTGATGGAAGAAGAAACTGGATGATTACTCACAAGCATGCTCCTAGAAACAAGGCTTTTTCTATGTGACTAGGCAGATTAATATACTTTCCCATTTTCTGCTTTATGCATAGTATGTGTTCATCTGTCCAGAAACTAATCATTAGGCAAAAATCATATTAATTTCTTGATCAGATCATGCCAGGAGCAGAGCCAAGTGTGTTACTTCTTTAAAAGAGAGTGGGGAATTGAACTGAGCTCATAAGAAACCCAGCATTTTCTCTATTTTTCCCAAACCCCAAGGGATCTGTCTATTCCTTAAACATCTGGGGTTTTTATAATATACTGTTATGACAATGCTTAACATCTAATATAGATTCTATGAACTGACAAAAGCAAAAATAGACTAGAAGACTTAAACAATACAAATAGCAGAAACAAGCCTTCCTCATCTCACTGAAGAATCTCCTTAACTTTAAAATTGTAAAGATCTATATAGCATCCCAAAAGGCTCTTAATTTGTAAGGTATCATGTTAAAGAAAAACAGACAGGAAAAAAAAAATAAAAAAGGTCTCTCTTTTTGTTTATGTTGGAACATTTTTGTGTCTGGATAGCCTCATCAGAAAAAACAGAACTGGAACGAGAAGAAACAGACATTTAACTTCTTGACAGAAATAAAGTTTTCTCCAAAGCAGCACTGTCACTTTGGATGATGACCACATACTGCACCTTTACTCTCTTCTCTATCATGAACTCAGAAGACTGAAGGGGTAATGCTAGGGAAGCACTATATCAAAGACTACTTAATCCAAATTAAGTATTTCAAACATGGTAGAAATCCAGAACAATGACCTAGCATACAAAAGCTACGTTCCAGATAGAAAAAGCATAATTTGTTTATATCTACATTTATTGTTTATTTATCACCTACAAGCTACAAAAGTTTCTTAAGCATTTTTTGATTTCTTTCCCTGCTTTCTGCAGGATAACATAGTGCTTATAATTCAGCTCAGGGAAAATTATACTTTTTGGAGAAAATTATGGTTTAAAAAATAAATTTTATTTTTCCTGCTTTCTATGCAAAATTCTGTTAAGTTTTTCCATTATTCTGAAGAACAAACAGATATTACAAACTAATGCAAACAAACGTATCTGGGCAATGTTTTATGTTGCCTGGACTGAAAACTTGAATTAAAAAAATACTACCTTCACTCAAACTGTGTAAATTCTATCTGCTATCACAAAATTGCTTTCTTGAAACAAATAATTATGCATGTACATTTCCTTATCATGTGTACAACTGATGTAGGCAGAACAAATACTAATTTCAAAAAACATCAGAAATTTAGAGAATCATCTTCCTTTGTGATAACAAAAAGATAAGCGTGGTTTCAAACACATTACAGAAGTGGCTTGGATATGACAGAGTAACAGAAAGCTTAATGTTACCAGTTTTAGTTGGTAATGAAATGCTGCCCGTTTCCTTTGGGAATCCCTAGCATGAGTAACCCATTTGAAGAACTGCTTTAACTCTGTAGTGCCATTTACAGCTACATCTTTAGCTGTGAAGCTGAGCAAATTGAGGAGAGACTATTTTCATACAGGACTAACACAGACGTATTTTAAGATCCCCTATGGCAGGGTGCAGGGGCTTTATACACCAGCTTTATACACACCTATGGAAATTCAGATACACCAGATAAAAAAGTATAAATCCACAGTCCACAACATACAACACCATTTATACAGAAGTTTACTATGGTGATTTAACTACAGGATCTAGAGTGAGGAACTGGACTAACTATATACTCAAAAAACCCCTTCTGAGGCAGAGTGATATTCCAGCACATGGAATTTAAAGATGGATTCATTAGCAGCCACTGCATGGCATGATTATTACCTTGGCCATAAACATACTGCAAAGGTGGAGTACTCTCAATCCACCCCTCACTTCTGGCTGGTTACAAAGCAAAGCCGAACACCCTTCAGACTCAGAACTCCATTCTGAGTAGTTGCGTTCACAATACGCTTAAAATGTTTGTGCTTCCCAATTATTCCCAGGAAGGATAGCAATATATCTGCGTTAAGACTGCAAAGAAGCTACAGAACCATGCAAGTATGCAAACTGTGGGAACAGGCTTAAAAGTCTTTTTGTCGTAGAAGAAGAAAACATACTAAAACTATTTGAAACATAAATGGAATTATCCTGATGCAGATTTTTCAGAATATAAGCAACACTGTTGTAATGCATTAATTGGGTTTATATCGTGTTTCATCAGATTTGTAATTTTTCCCTTTTCCCCTCTAACTGTATCCCGTGGTTTGTCCCTGCTCAGCTGCACCGGTCCCCCACACTGGAATGTAACCCAACTCTGTCCCACTCCCACCTTGTCCCTGATTGGGCAGTGGCTTGTCCCTGCCTCTGGGCCTGTCCTCCCCAGGGAAAAAGCCCCGGGATGGGCAAGCCTAGCTCTCTCTCCGGCACCAGGGCGGACGGAAAAGAACTCCAGCCGGCAAGAGGAGGACTCCAGAATAAAGCCATGATACTCCCCCAGTGAGAGAGCAAGTTCTTTCCTTTTGCCATCAGCGGTCATCTGGTCTCATAAGGAACAGCCACACAACACCATCATAAAGTTGCCAGTTTTCTCAGACTTACATTTGTCTCGAATTGCAAGCTTTAGCATGTCAGGGAACAAACATATCTTCTGAAATACAGAAATAAGTCCAAAATATCTAAAACAGCTCAAAATTAAAACATCACAACTTTCATTTGGCAACTTGCACATTATGAATCCACAAGCTGGCATTTTGCCTCCGCTAAATGATTACCAGGAACTTCAATTAAGTTAATTTAACTGATATTTACTGCCAATTCACCACAAAGGTTCTGAATAATAATTCTGATGTACATATTTGGAACACATTTTATTTTTCCCAAGAAGTACAACTCAGAGATACTGCAAACATACAAACCCAGGCCCCAGTTACCCAACCAAGCATCACTACTGCCACACAGAGAACAAAATATTCACCAATTTCTTTATTCCTGATGTTCCATTCTGCATGACAAGCTGATGAAAGAATCCTCAAAGTTTTGGTTAAGAAAGTTAATCCAGGTATGAACTCTAGTACAAGTATAAGAAGGTAGAACTAGAGAATTACAGAAAATTAAGAGGAACATGGGGAATGAGATATAGTAAAAACGAAAACAGGTAAAAAGCTAGTCAGAAAGAAAAGCATCATACAGTTTTCAAGGAAGAAAAAAGGGTATCTGATGAACTAAGAGCATAACGAAAGAAGCCAGAAAGTAAGAGGAATGTGCTACAAACCATTAGGAGTATCTCAGCAATGGCATTCTAGTACTTAAAAAAAAAACGGGGAAGCCAACCATGAAAAACGGCAACACTGAAAACAGATCACTGTAGAAAATGGGAGAGATGAACAACATTTGTATAATGGTGCTATCACTTAGGATAAGAAACGTCAGGAGTTTTAATGCATCCCAGAGATAAAAGGCACTAGAAGGCAAAGGCAGAGAGTGGCTCAGTCTGTCTCTTAAAAACTACTGAGAAATCTCAAAGATAGTGACAAATCTAGACAAATGCATGAATAGCACATTTGCACTGAAAATGACAGCAGTCTAAGTAAGGATAAATGTCAGTTTATCATCTGATTTAAAAATTATAATCAGGACAAGATTCCCAATGTCCAACTTGATGCCAATTTAAGAGCATTTTAATTCAATTTCTTTAATTACAGAAAATGAAATTACTCTTGTTTTATGACATATAAATGGCATTATTCCCAAAAATACAGAATTAATAAAATCTTTTTTTTCTAAGACATCGAATATTTGCCATATTTTAGGGTGATACTTCTAAGAAAAGCATGAGTAGCAACTATGATTTTTGCTGCTCACAAACAAAACAAACAAAGAGAATTAACAAGGCATGTCAAATAGTGATGTGCCTGCTTCTCTGTCCCATCCCATTTTAAACTGAACCCCATGATCGATCTAAAGCTACCAACTACTCAAATTTTACCAAGAAAATCCAATCTGTAAACTGTTGCTGTGTATTATTTGGGTTTATATTGTATTTCATTTTATATTGGGTTTTGTAATGGTTTCTCCTGTACGCACCTGTTCCCCTGGAAAATGTATCATCCCGAGGTTTGTCCCTGTCCCTTTTCTGCACCCATTCTCCCACACTGGAATGTAACCCAACTTTGTTCCATTCCCACCTTATCCCTAACTGGGTAGTGGCTTGTCCCCACCTTTACCCTCTTCCCCTGGATATAAGCCAGAAAAGCCTGTGGAAATCCCTTTCTTGGCTGGGGGACAGGGAGCAGACTCCTGACCCAGGTGGGGGCAGGACCACAGGAGAAAGACTGAATAAAGCCCTGATTCCCCCAGGATCAAGTGCAGACCTTCCTTTGCCATCGATGGACACCTGCTCTGTCTAAAGGAAAAGGTTCACAGCTACTCCTGGGATCTTTTGGGGCCCTGAGGAAAAATCCTTCCAATTGCGGTTTGCCTCTCAAGCTCAGCTCGGCAAAAACTGAGCTGGGGCTCCAAGAGAGACAGACTGTCACAGTCAACAAAGACACTAAAGAAACTATCCAAGAACAAATGCAAATGGAATTGAGGATCATGTAGGAAAAAAACCTCAAAAAACAAACCACACTCCGAAACAAAAACTCTCTTATAGTCCTACAATGAATAAGTAAACATTAAAATACAAATGTAAATATACCTTTTGCTCCTTCATTGTCTCCTTTCAGTGCTTCAAGCACATCTTCTAATGGGGTACAGATTCCAAGGTTGGACAAAGAATAATACTCAGCAGCCAGGGCAAACAAATGTACATTGATAAGCTTCTCAGAGTTTTCACAAAATGCACTAGAAAAGACATCATCATCTGCACATAAAAGGAAAGGAAAAGATTTTTGCAAACAGTGCTTAACAGCTCTCTAATACTGCTGACAGAGAACTACAGCAAATAAATACTTAGTATCAGACACAACTGGCTATTTATCTTCCTTCCCTAAGTGGGAAAACTCATTCTTTTTCTTCAGCTGTATTGCTCTGAGGTCAAATTTTGCTCTTAGCTGAATCAGTGTAAATGTGAAAAAATCTGTTGCTTCAGCAAACCTACTTTAGTATAACTGACATGCTAATTCAGTCAACATTGATCACTTCTGTTTACAAACTTGCTCATTATACATGTCCTAGTCAGCCCTATCTGCCAATATATGAAGCTAGGTTTTTTTTTAAGGAATGCAGCTGTTCAGTATATGAAATGTTTGGATTCACAATCACTCAATTCACACACTTTCCAAGCTGCTTTGTAATTGATGAATACTGGGAGAATTAAATTTTATTTCCAATCAGGTGTGGGCCAAAGTTAGATTCCAATGTGTATTTTGTTAGATTCATGATTAAATACTTCATTTTGGTATTACTTAGTACTGAGTTTCAAAAATGTACATTTATTTTTAAGTTAAACATATTAGTATGAATAATTTTTTAATTCTGAGTTTGTTTTGTATGGTCTAATGCCTCTCTATTTTATCTAAAATAATTTGTGAATTCTACATAGTTTTGCTAAAAAATTTTATATATTCGTAATTATTTTCAATATATAAAAGGCAACCAGTCCAGAAATCTGACTGTTCCAAAGATTTGGAAAAAAGTCACCTGGTCTCTCTTTTGTATCATAGGTAGATTTTGAGTAAGCACATACCTAGCGCAGTAGCTATCCTGAATCTGGCATGACAATGGATACAGCTGTTTTGATTGACCTCAACTCTAATGCTCTTAATTTCCTTGCATGACCACAATTAAAGGTCATGCATATATTGCAATCCACTGAAAACAGTCCCAAACCATGTAAATTTCCATGACGTGACACTTTGTACTGTACAAAGGTACAAGAACAGCAAACAGATTTTGTATCTAAGAAAGTATAAATATTGTCTAAGCTATGACCAGAATTAACATGGTTTCATTGTCTGCACAGCACTTCTTTACTTCTCTGTTACAAAATCTAAACAGAAAGCCACATTTCTCCATAAACAACTTCCTCATCTGAACAAATTTTAGTTAATGTAGTCTTCATGAAGGGAAAGACTGGATATCAGAGAATATTAGAGACCAGAAATGAAGACCACAGCTTTTAGGAAGAAGCAACAACTTCGCTTTCTAATATTTCTTCTGTAAGATTTATTACAGAAAGATAAGAAAATAAATGTGCTTTCACTTTTTCAGCAGTTGACATAAAATATAATTACTGTTCTTACAAATCCCACTTAACTGAAACCCAATGCAGCAATACCCATGTTCTATAGCACTCCTTAACTTGATTATCTGATGGAAGAACATGATAGAACTAGCAGGGTCTCATAGAAGATTGTTAGTGTACCACCCATACTAACACTCCCACCAAACTTAAATTGTTGTACCAGTTTGAAAACTGAAAAAAGAGGAACCAACTGTGTTAAGGTATCTGAACCATAACTTCAAGCTACAGAATGGCCGTTAGTGAGCTTTGCGTTATTTATGAATATTAAAATTGTTAGGGTTTTTGACATGTTTCTACTCTGGATGCTCACAAGAGGAAATCTAGCATGTCTTTTAACCAGTCAGACTATACACTTGCAAACAAATCTTCAGAGGAAAGAAACATACACCCCAAAGCTGGAATCACAGTACAAACAGTAATTTACAATAAAATATGAAAATACTTAAACACAGATTTGTCTGTGCCTGTGTCCAATTTACAGCAACGACGTGATAAACAAAATGCAATATGGCAAATTTCAGCTTTTTGATGTATTCCAATCAGTTTCTGAAACTAAAAAAGGATCTTACATCTTCCTGAAGGGTACAAGTGAAAACAAGAGTTCCATCCTTTACATGGGCATTACAATGAAATTACTTTGAACAAGGAAGAGTAATTTCTGACTATGTTGGTTTTCAAGATCTCTAATGGCTGGTTTCTGATCCCGAACATTATTGAGTTGCACTAATGCACTCAAATAATATATGATACTACATTTCCCTCTCTCTCTCCTAATTCTAATACAGGCTAGCAGTGCATTAATTTGCAAATGTAAGTAGATGATAGCAGGTATCTTCACTTAAAAACTCATACCCTACTATGAAGTATTTTCATCATATGACTGGAGGGACAGATACCATGCAGTCAAATGAGTAAGGCATGAATCAACAAATCAGCAAGCATATGCCCACTCCACTACAGCGATTCTGTTAAATAGCATATTATAATTTTAAAGTTGGAAAAAAAGGGGCAATTCTTTCTTTTTTCTTTTAATCAGCAGAAACAATCCCTGCAGAAACCAAAGAAGAAATGTCATATTTTAGCCACAGCATGAAAGCTTCATACTCTTTAAAAAAGACATGCTTAATTTTAGACATAAATTGTCTTTTTGTTCCAGTAATTTCTGCATCAGATTCTGTAATATGCATTTTGAATGTACATTATCAAAACAGTACTCCGCCTTCCTGCTTCCCATTCTACTCCACAGGCCACCACTTCAGTGTTTGAATCATTCCATGGACCTTCCCATAGAAACAAGTTAGAGCAGAGTAATTTTCCTTTACTGTTTTCTTTATAATGATTTAATCTAATAATTAGTTAGTTTTGTTCCAGCCTGTTTACATTCAATTTTATGTTCTGTTGCACTGAAATCAGTTTTGACTCTGACATTACCTGTCAAGAACATTAAGCCTGCTTCCCAAGACTTTTGCTTGGTGACCAGAACACTGTCTTGTCTCCATCTGGCTCTTGAAGGCAATTCATAATTGTCATAAATTGACAAGCCAAAATCCGTAAATCAAAATTTAGAATTTTATTTCCAGACTTAAATTCAGTCTCCAACAGCCACAATTAAAAGGAACAGCGTCAAACCCTGGGGTTTCGGCACTGGGTGAACGTGGTAACAGACTCTATCACTCTGTGACCCTCTCTGTTCACACAGTGTGCCCAGAACCGCCGGTTTTTATACAGCCTTTCTTTCGCGGATGGCGACCGCAGAGCTCTTGCTTCGTGGTAGCTTCATTAGGTATTCATGTTCAGGTCGTTTGATCGTTAGCACGCCCATCTCCGGGGAAGGCACGGCCAATCTCCCCATTTTTTCCATTCTTTTAGTTTTGTTAGTTGTTCTGAGGCTTTTCCCCTTTCCCAACCCCCATGTCCCCTTCTTGCAGTTTTCAGTCTTCGTTAACCCTAAACACACTTTAGGTTTTACAGATCTTAAATCTGACCAAACATAGATCAATTTTATATTGCATACCACTACATTTCAATGCGAATTAATTACATATCACATTACCTAACACAAATTAACTTTAGGTCACATATCACAATAATCCAGTGTCTTTTCCATGCACAAATAAACTCTGGGATTTTTCCCAAATAACCCTTTAAAATTGAGTCTTACAGTTAATATTTTGAGAGGTCTTTAGATTCAATAGTGAAATGTTGCTAGTTGTGATATATGTCCTAAAGTTAATTCGTGTTAAGCAATAAGATATGTAATTCATTAACCGCAGAATGTAATAATGTACTATGTAGCATTGATCCACTTTAAGTTTGGTTTAAGATCAGTAAACTCAAAGGTGTGTACAGGGTTAACTGAGACGAAAACTGCACGGAGGGACACACGAGGAATTCCTGCCGGGAATCGTTTTAGAAACGGCACAAAAGGACAGAAAAGGGAGATGGGTACCCTGATGATCTCATGATTACATCAGATCGATATCTTATCTGTTCGGCCCGGTGTTAACATTTCCAAACCTCCTCCAGACGTGGCAATCATGACATTGTTCTGCTTTGAGAAGCTATTCAGCGGACCCTAGACACGAACATGAATACCTAATGAAGCTACTCCGAGGCAAGAGTCTTAGAGTCTCAGCCGGCTCTCAGCGGAGGACTGTATAAAAATCTGCAGTATAGGACCCAATTTGTGAACAGAGGGGGTAACAGGCTGACAGAGTCAGTTACCGTGTTCACCCAGTGCCGAAATCCCAGGATTCGATGCTGTCCCTTTCAACTGTGGCTACCTGAGACTGTGTTTAAGTCTCAAAATAAAATTCTCAATTTTGATTTACTGAATTTAGCTTGGCGAGTGTATTACACTAGTGATGTAGCAATTCACAATTCTTCAATCTCCTTCTGAGTCCAAATCATTATCTTAGTTTGTCTT
This sequence comes from Tachycineta bicolor, assembly GCA_025960845.1. Taxonomy (NCBI): domain Eukaryota; kingdom Metazoa; phylum Chordata; class Aves; order Passeriformes; family Hirundinidae; genus Tachycineta; species Tachycineta bicolor. The sequence continues at coordinate 677,422 of JANEHK010000081.1, read as the reverse complement.
CTATACCAAAAAGCACATGCTGCTTTTTGTGGAGCCTTCTCTTACACTCCACACACTTTCCTGCCTCGCGCACCATTTCACATAGAGCTAACTCTCTCTGCACTATCTACACTACATACACTTTGGCATGACACTGACTTTTCTCAGCTTAAGTGCTTTGTCAGAGATTTCAGCTTGTATTTGAAAATTATCTCTGTGCTTGGGCTCAGTCCTCCCAAATACCGCAGCTTTCAGATGCTTTATCTTCATTTCTGTGCCCTTCCTGAAGCATTACTGGTATGTTTCCCTCCTACTTGGACTGCAGTACATTCAACAACCCAACAGCCTACCTGGCTTCCTCTTCGGTTACGTGAAAATTAGTAAAAATATTAAGTGCTTCTTAAATAGATCTCGTCAGAAGTAAAATAGCAGCTTCCCTGTGCCAGACACATTATTACAGATCCATAGCAAAGTGGCGTTTAAGCCTTTTCCAGCTGTCCTCTGCACCTCCTGCACACTTGGAGGACATTTAACTGTTACCTCTTTCCACTCGTGGAGGGTTTTTTATGTTTTGTCTCACTTGGTTTTTATTAAATTATAATTGTGGTCTTCAGGAGTCGGTCAGAGTGAAAAAATCTGACAGTCTGGAGTTTCGTTTCCAAATGAACAGGATAAAATTGAGACCATCGTCACAACCGCCACTACCGCGAGACCTGAGAGAGAAATTCCCAGGCGGGCTGCGCTCCGTTTGAAGCGGGATGGGCTCAAACGCGTCCCGTTCCCTCGGCCCGACCGAGCGCCCCCGACCCACTCACCGCACAGAGCCGCGGCGGCGCCCGAGTCCGCTGCCAGGGGGTGCGCCAGCGGCCCGGCCGCGCGAAGCACCTCGAGCACGGCGTCGGGGCACGGCGCCACGAGGCGCTCCCAGAGCCCGCGCGTGAAAAACTCCACGGTGTGCGCGCGGCACAGCGGCAGCGCGCATCGCACGT
>JANEHK010000081.1:633766-676054 GCA_025960845.1 Tachycineta bicolor | reverse complement strand
CTGACTGCTGGCGCGGGGGGCCTGGGCCGGCGGCGGCCAAGGGGCGCGCGGCGGCCCGCGGGCCCGGCCGAAATCGGAGATGCAGACCCATCCTGCTGCGCAGCATCGTCGGCAGCATCCAGGAGGGTGAGTCGGGGCCGCCGGTGGGCCTGAGGGGGCGCCGAAGGAGGCCTGACTGCTTTGCCCAGCTGCGAGCTGGCTCTACTCGAGCGTGCCGGCTGGGGCCAGCCCTGCCAGGCCTAGCAGGGGTTTGGGCTGGAGGAGCCCGCAGCCCCCTCTCGCCTCTGAGTGTTCGTAGCCGTGGGCTCGGTGTTGCCGTTTCAGGGCTGCCTAGGGGCGGCCTGTGTGCGCTGGAGCTCCTGGGGCTCGGGAATGCAGCCCCTGGGTCGGGTGGCGATGGTTTTCGGGTTTAGAACTCGCTTTGAGTTTGCTCCCTGGAAAGGTGTACATTTAAGAGGAATGTTTCAGAATAGCTTCAGGTTATTCATTCGGTAGTTTTGCAGATGTAAAAATGAATAGGAAAAAGAGCATGGGCTTCAGCAGCACTTTGCTGAAGCGGTAGTTTTGGAGAAAGAATAAAAAGAAAAGTTGGAACTAATTTGACTTCCCTTTAGAATTTTTTTTTTTTTTTTTTTTTTTTTTTTTTTTTTTTTTTTTTTTTTTTAGTGATTATCATGAAAGTCAGTAGATTTTAAGACTAATGCAATAAAAAAGATATTGGAAAAAAAAAAAAAGACAAAAAACATGCTTAACTTCAACTTTCGTAAGTTTTCTTTAATGGTCGAGATGGAAACAACCGAAGTCTGAACATTCCTCTAAGCAGTAATCATTCTATGGAATGGAGCTGTAGAAAAGTTGTTCTTGGACATGTGTAGAAAGTAAGTAGTAGCAATAAGATACTGTTGAAGTGAAAAGATGTGGTTTATTAATGTAGAGTGGTAGGATGATTTAGTGACTTTTTTCCCTTTGTTACAGTTGCTGCACGCTGCTGCTGCCAGCATTATTAGCAGTGGTTTCTTGAGACTGCTTTTAGGAGCTTATTTTGGAATTTATTTTGATACCGCTTTAGAAGCTGTCAAAAGTAGTAGTGAAGTGAAATGTTAGTACACCTTTTCACTGGATTCTAAAAACACTGGCAAAGGTGTGTAGTGGTGAGTGAGCATTAAGTAGCAATGTTTGCAATGCTCTCCCGGGGCTTTAGGCAGTAATTTTCGGTAAATTTATGTAAGCTGCAGTGCTGAAGTAGGGAACAACCTAATAATAGTAGTTTTTTCCTTGAACTTATGATGGGTCCTTATTAAAGTTGCCACACATAGTGTCTTTTTTTAGTTTGTAAGGAAAACAGATTGAAAGGGTCCTGACAACAATTGAATGGTTTGGCACTATTTTAGTGGAGGGTGTTTAACTCCCTTTTTCTGATGCTTTCAGGACGAGGATTTGCAATTCAGAGGAAACAAAAGATTGAACGACAGTACAGGAAGTTATTGAAAAAGAAAAGACAAGTGCATTCACAACAGGGTGATCAGTTTACTGATACTTATCCAGAACACTTGAAACATCTTTACCTTGCGGAGGAAGAAAAGCTTAAGAAGAAGCGGAGGACTCCAGATGATTCGGTGTCATCAGAAGAAAAGCTTAGTACAGCAGCAGAGTAAGTTTTCAAAGTATATATTTTAAAAAAGTAATTCTTTCCATCACTAAAGAAATATTTTGGATTTTAACAGTTTACATGGACTTTAGTGTGGAGACTTGCTTTACTAAAAATGGCACTATGTCTTAAATATTTTTCCTGGTTTTTAGAAAAATAAATGGCAGTGTAACTGGTTTTGTGCTCGAGACAATGAGGTGTCATTGCACAGTATTGCCACCAGATGGAGATGAGAACAAAGCAAAAATTCTCGGGTTTTTTTTCTATAAGAGAGTGGTATTTCTAAATGTTCTCGTCTCTCTGCAGTTGATTCCATGTGTAGGAACTAGAGAGAATGCAGCTCTAAGCTTGTATGTTCAGGTTTTCTAGCTCTGAGGAGCTTGAACGATGGGGACTTCTGCCTACTTTTAGGCAGTCTTTGAACTTCAGGAAACATCATCCATGTGAAGATAAAGCAGATAACGTGTATGCATTACTAAAAGCCATGTGCACTCTGATCTTAGGTACATTTGGCATTGAAGAAGTTCAGTATGTTGTGTTTTCCTGCTCATGCATGGCCTGGAGTGGTGTTGGCTATTATGTAAGAGCGGTGCAAACAATCCATTCAGTGTAGAAGGATGAGTCTTCTAAAACCTGTATTTGTAGTTGACTTCCCTGAATACGTAAGAAGCAGTGGAAGACTGTGCTGTGATTCTGCAGTGACTGTGGTGTCTGTGGTTATGTCTGCTTGATGATAATCAGTGTCTCAAGATCATATACTTTTTCTTCTAGGTCAGTTGTGACTCAGGAGAAGTTTAAAAATAAAACACCCAATCAGAAGGCAAAAGAAGAGTATGAGAAAATAAAGGCTGAGCAGGCTAGAAAGAAAGAGGTAAATCTTAAACAGGGTTCTTGATTCTAAACAAAATCTAGATTAATACCATTTCTACCTCTCAGTCTTCATCTGACCATAGGAGGTATTGGAACTCTTTCAGTGTTTTTCAACTTGACCGTGGTATCCAGGCACACAGGCGTTCAAAGGGTCATCCTCTTTGTTCTTACTATTTTTATCTTGCAGTTGCCGATAGCAGGATTTTATTGTGTCAGCTGATACATCAAGAAAAGCATAGAGCTTCATCTGCATACCCCAGTGGATTATATTAGATCTCTTAAATTTTGTAGAAGGGGAAGTAATAGCAATAACATTTTCATCTTGTGATAAAAATGAAATACCCTTCCTGTTTCTTATGGCATTATTGTAATGCAGTCTTCATTTTACCTTTTTATGTACTTTGACTGACAGTGAAACAATTAAATGTAATAGTATTCACAGTCAAAATTTTCAGTAATTCCCTTTATTCAAATTTAATTGGAGTTATTTTACAGGATGTATTGTAATATCATTGTGAAATAGTTTACTTGAATTACTAAGTTGAGAGGTCCTTACTTAACTAGTTTTTTTCTCTCCGAGGACATTGTTTGTTTTTGTTGCACTGTAAAAATGGCACATAGTGTAACATTGTATAAGTTTTGTAACTTCCTGGTGACATACTAAATTTCAGTAGCTACTGTATAAATATAAAATAGATAGCTGTATAAAACATACTGTTTCTTCAGTTCAGCTATATTTAGTTTTTGCAAACTGATCTGTGATGCTGGATGAGTTACATGGTTATTCAGCTGATGGCTGCTTTTTTGCATGTTGGCACATATTAGATTGTGTCAAAAGAAATGAATGTTATGAACCAGCTTATTTAGGGAAGATGGGAACAAGCAAAACACCAGCAAGACTGCAGGGAGTTCTCTTTGAGCAGCACATAGAAGTTGCCTGAATGCAGTTGTTGGCATTTTTGGTTTCCTTAAAGATAATTAGGCAAAACAGGAATTAAGTGCCCCAATAACAGTAATCATTTTGGTGGAGTACTTAAGTGGAGCATGATGAAAAAGTAAAGTATGTAATTCACCTCAGGTGTATTAACAAACACTTGATTTGCTGTTACTTATCTTGGGAAGAGAAATAAGCTTGATGATACAATTTTGGCCTCCTCAAAGGCCTTTTTTGGCCCAAATAAAACTAGGATTTAGTAAAGATCACAAAAAATGAGTGTAACTAGCAACTAACTTAGTAAGTAAGGTGAATGTTCTTGCTTTGAAGTAAGCATTTGGTTGGTAGCTTAACTGGATGTTGTTTACAAGAATATGCTGAACAGCAGATAAATTATTAGATAGGAAGTGAATTACAGGTAAGTTAGAGCTGATGCTGCTCTGTGTTTTTTTAAAAAGGGGGAATAAATTGTATTAGTCATTATGGTAAAGTAAGTCAAGGATTCTGAATGGAGAGAGGTTATCTGTGCATATTTTTGCATATGCGTATTTATTTGATGGGGTTTTTTTTCCTGCGGCCTCTTACATTTCTGTTTAGAAGTTTTTCCTTGAGTTACGTCCTGTAAATTTTATATCAGAGAGCAATGCTTACTAGTTTTTGTACATCTACACTGTGGAAAGCAAAAATATGATCCATAATTTATCATCTGCAGAAATGCTTGCCTATGTGATCAGCATGGCATTGCATTTCAAATAATAAACTTTATGAGAAGAAATTATCCAAATGAACTGAAGCAGTCTTTCAATCTTTGTGATTTGTGATGTCTGGCATATTTTCGGAGGACGTGGTAAAAGTGAGGTAAGCTGTTTATCTGGCTTGTGGATGTTTGCCCGAATTACTGAGTAAAATTACAGCACTAGAGAAGGGGGTGTGAGATGTTGGATAAAATCTGAGCATAGCATTGTGGTGATTATCTATAGAGTGTTGATAGTCCATCCATATATAATTAATACTCCATTATTAGTAGTTTGGTTGCATGTGTGCTTCATGGAAAGTTTTACAGGTGAAAATTTGATTAGTGTTTGTACTTTTGTTCCATCTCTCTTAAAAATAAAGACAGCAGTCTGTGTTGCTTGAAAGAGGACAGGTCACTAGTAGTTTGGTCTGGATTAATTTTCCCTAGATAATGCTGTCCTAGTATTGCGAACCTGCCTAATTCATGGTCCAGAAATGTCCCATATTCTATCAGCCTATCCCATGCAGAGGTGTCCAAGCTCCTAGCATATCTGGATTGGCAAGATATTCACATGGGAGCCGCTGCATCACCTTTTTCTTTCTTGCACTCAAGAGGACAAAGTGGGGAAATTTTGCCTGTTTGTCATTTAAGGAGAGTAGTCAAGGAGCGCATTTCACAGAAAGGAAGTACTATGCATTGCAGCAGCAAACCTTATTGTAGGATGTTCTGCTGAAGAAAATTTGGCTTTTCTCTTGAAGCTTGAGGCTGTATAATTTGTTTTGATTGCAGTATGTGCTGAAAAAAATGATTCAACTTTAAAGAAATGGCATTTCTATTGGCAGTACAATACCTAATTGCCAGTACCTATACAAAAATGAACTTTATTGCTTATCTATAGTTTCACAGTCACAGAAGGTCTGTAATTATTTAATAATCTAACATGTATTTAATTTCAGGAAGCAGAAAAAAGAAAACAACAAAGAGAAGAAGCTCAACATTTGTACAAGAGAAAGAAAATGGAAGCTTTTAAAATACTCAGTAAGAAGACAAAGAAAGGACAGCCAAATCTAAATTTACAAGTAGAATTTCTTCTTCAGAAAATACAGCAAAATACATAACACCTGCATGTATTTAAATTAGCTGAGGACATTTTATTAAATTACTTTTAATAAATAATGTCTTTTTGCTTCCATATTACTTTTGTTATTTTCTTGTTTTATCTCATCAGTCCAGTAATGATATAGTCATCCTGAAAATATGTATTCTACGCTCAGAGTGAAAGGGATCTGGTACCTTGAAAATAAATGCTCTGCATTTCTAAACTGTGTGACATCTAGCTGTGTGACATCTTGAATTCAAAATAATACGCTGTAGCACCATCTGACCATGACTCTAAAACTTCCTGCAATTGTGACTACTAAAATTGCACTCACTTGCAAGGACTAAAGGATGCATCTGATGTATTTGATATCTCAAGAACTGCCAGTTCTAGGAGCATGTTTTGTGTGCTCTTGGATAGGTTTGGCACATGAAAACAAAGTACATAAACTATACTTGGATGGCTATTGTTGTTCTCCAAAAAGAATAAAACTTGCCAAAGGTCCAAAAGTGGTTTGGTAAAGATCTTGATAAAATAATTGTTGGCCCATTCATAAAGCTGCTTTGTAACTTGTAACATGTGAATTGCTCTACCTTTTGTGTACAGCTTTGTAATGAAATTTATTTTCTTCTATGTAGCTTTTAATTATTAGCAATTTGGATCAGTATTTTCAAGTCTGGATTTATGTATTTTCTCCAAAAGAGAGACACATTTGTGTCTATTTTTTTAATATCTTGCCGTCAACCCAGTTGAGAAAACACATTTGTCGGTTGAGAAACTGTAGTTGAGGATCCCACTTTGGGGATTAAAGGAAAAAAAAAAAATGAGCTAACAATGTTTTAGAAATTTGTTCAATCCACACTTGCTCACTAGAAAATGTGTGTGCTGGTTTTCACTGTGGTTAATTGTCTTCACAGTGGCTGGTACAGGGCTGTGTTTTGGATTTGTGCTGAACACAGGGTTCATAGTGAAAGCTTTTGTTATTGCTGAGTAGGGCTTACACAGAGCCAAGGCCTTCCATGCTGACGCACTGCCATCGAGCTTGGGGGTGCCTGGGAGGATGGGAGGAGACATAGCCAGGACAGCTGACCCCAGCTGACCAAAGGGGTATTGCCATGTAGGGAAAGGTATTCTGAGACCGAAAATCAGTGAGTAAATATGACTGATTTCTGTCTTTCACTCTTTTTTCATTGAACAGTAAGGATTTACTGCAAGGTAAGTTATGATTTTTTTCATTTTTTCCTTTTTTTTTTTCTTTTTTTTTTTAGCTATCTTGCATTTTACTTTTTTCTCTTTTCTTCTGTGATAGAATGAAGTACAAGGACTTGAACTGCTAATGGCAGATGAAAAGTACTTGATCTGCAGTTGCTGGCATGTCGCTTGAATCTAAAAGTCAAATGCTGGCATAAAACTAAAACTAATTCTTATTTTCAGCACTTTAAAAAATTGAAACTACTGTAATAATACTGTAATACATAGTATATTTTCAGTCAGTGCTCAACACAAATCAGTTACATTGTTTTAAGAAGACTCAGGACAAAATTTATGGGACAATGATAATGCTAGATTATGGAAAAAATTATTCTGTTAATATTTGCATTCAATTTATTTTATTGTTCAGTTAAGTTATATAAAATACAATGTAGAATAAATAAATAAATTTGTTTTTAAAATAGAATCCTAAATTACATAACAATGAATTTTTTTAATTTGTTCTCAGTCAGAGAACAGTCAGGCTGCTGGGATTAAGTGCTCGTTTCCCCAGACGTTCCATGTACTAATTGAGTGTTTATATTAAACAGTCTTCAGGCTTATAGATTTTCATGCTTCCTACCTATAACAGTTTTGGGTTGCTCAGTGGTGACAGGACTGCTGTATTTTAGTTGAGAATTTTCCAGGGAGGAATGGAAGAAGCTGCCTTCTACAGATGGCCATCCTCATGGCAGGAAATTCATCTGGTCTCAGCATGTAGGATTAGCTGTGCTCATATGAGCTCTGCTTTCAGTGTGCACACCAAGTATATCTGCTCTGGCTGAGACATACCAGATTTATTGCAGGAACCTGGTCTGCGCAGATACTGAACATTTGAAGCTTCTAGAAATTTCACAACATTGTTTACATACTTCGCACAAAATCGGCTTTCTTAGCCTCCCTGAGTGTTGGCAACATGACATCCAAGTCTCCATCCACACTACTGCATATTTGACAGTTACGTGAAAATGTTTGGTCATCAAACTTCATCAGACAATGTTCTTGGATACAAAAAGTCCACTAACACCAAATGTTATAAAGCATATTAATAAATTATAGCCAACCTTATTTTGTATTAACGTAGTTCCTTTTGCTTTGGTGTCTCTTTTCAGTTTGCATTTTATTTCCTGATAATTAAAAATCTCCCAGCACTCTGCACTTAGAATCAAGGAGCATATATCTGCTGGAGACAGTGTCTTCTCACCCTATAAAGATGTAATATGTTGTATTTTGTATTCCACTGTAATCATTAACATGACATTTTGTCATCTGAGAGAAATATGTTAAAACATTTGCTTGTGAATAGAGCACATATATTTAATTCTCTCAAAGACAATGCAGTTAAAGCTTTTTGTAATGCTTCTTGATTTCTCAAAATGGTCCATTCTGTAGAAATTATAGATATAAAAAGCATGAATGCATGCAGTGTCAACATTTTTACTGATATTTGTGGTGGTGCGAGAGTTGTTTTGTCAAGTTTTTATGTATTTTAAGTAAGCAGTTTTGTATTTTTATTAGAATTTCTTTGTAATGGTTTGTTCCATGTATCCCGTTTTCCTAGTGTTTTTCCCCCATGCCCGTTATATAACCATTTGGTTGTCTGTCAATCACCCTAACCTGCACCTGTCCCTGTCAATCCTCTCTCTCTACCCTTGGGCACCCTGTCTATCATTTCGGAGCCCTTCCCTGGGTTCTGGAAAGCTCCAGGGAGGGCATCGAATGATAGGCTGGTGCCTGGGAAATCCCCTGCTCCCTGTCTGTGACTGGTTCCCCTGTGTTGGGGAGGATGAAGCCAGAAAGCCCTATAAATATGATTGCTTAGATTCTGAGAATGTGAAACCTGTAAGTGAGATAGAATTGAAAGTAAGTTTTGATGTTTGAGATGTCTTAGCTACTAGATGTGTGGGAAAACAGTTATGTGACCAGCTGAAGGTCACCTGCAGCCAGACCCAGAGGTCAAATGGAATGTCCTTTCTCACCCCCAACATATGGTTCATCCCACACCTGTAACCCTCTCCTGAAGTATCAGGTATCTGTAAGCCCATTGGCCCAAGTCCTGTTCTAGCCCTCCTCGAAGACCCCTGATAACGGGTCCCAAGGGGGCTGGACACCCTCTTTGCCTGGCACCCTTCCCAAAGGACTTTCCTCTCTTGGAATTTCCTCTCCCTACCTCTCCCTTCCCCCACCTCCCTAGGCCTTGCCATGAGCTGCAGTCTGGCAGCTCAAAGCAAGGCCTTATATCCTTTACAATAAACCTTATCTTCTAAAACCCAACTTCAGAGATCTCTCTTCTACATTTATCCACACCGTCCTGGAGTCTACAGCAGAGGAGCAATTTCTACACCCCTGTTTCATGGTTACACCCCCAGTTCCACCCCAAGTTATGTTGATTGGTTGTTGCCCTGTTACCACCTCCTGGTCCTCCTCCATTTACAAGTTCAGGTTCAAGCTTTGTTTGGGGCTCTCCTGAGCAGCAGCAATCAGGCGTGGGGTTCCTGTCAGGTCTCCCCTATAATAAAAGCCTTTTACCCTGCTCAGAGAGTCCTCCTTCTTACCATGGTTGCCATGGTCACCAAGAACAGCTTGTCCTACGCTGGGTGTGGGAAACCAAGTACCCACGGGGAGGAGGTGGCTAGTGAGACTAACTGCCCTGACCCAGAGTGCATGAGCCACAGTGTGTACTCTGAGATAGCCCATGGGCCAGCGCTTCCAGGTGCGCATAGGACACCACAACAGATATTCATGATTTTTTATCTTATTTAAATTTGGTGGGGTTTTATACTTTGTTCATCATAAATAATATAAATAAAGCTGTTATCTTCAGTGAAAAATGGTGTTTGAATTTAATAAGGTTGACAGAGTTCCTTTTCAAGTATTCTGGTATGCATTAAAATACATTTAGTGGTTGATAAACCAACAGGCACTAAAATATCAATGTATTTGAAGTGTATTTTGTGCAGCAATTATTGTATAGGTGTCAATATGCTGAATTGCACTGCAGGTCTGAAAACACAGAACTAGTACTGTGCTCAAGAATAAAACAAAAGGGATGTAATTTACACACCCATATCTTCACATACTCACCTGTAAACACTGGTCTGATTTTCAGGCAATATCTTAAGTTAATCACTTTTTATTTTTTAAAAACTGTGTCTTGTTGTCCAGGTAGCAGTGATTACTGTTGTCAACGTTATTTTAAAACCTTTGTTGTTGTTGTTGTTATTTCAGTTGCTGAACATTCAAGTATATGAGCTGCTGCTCCTTGATCCATACTGTTCCGAAGGCAGTGGAGGTATGGTAATAAATTGCCTTTGCACTCAGAACAATAAATCATGCCAAAACTTAAAAATATTTTGTATTATTTTCTTTGGGAGTGCAGAAAGGGTACAAAACACAGTTACCAACATACACAGGAACACCTTCCACTTCTGCATGGTGTTTTGTATTACAGCAAGTTATCCAATTTTCAGCTGCATGAGTGAGGGCAGGGCAGCTACTCCAGCCCGCATCTTCACTTCCTGTATCTGTTCCGGAAGGGCTGCACCTTCAGTCAGTGGGGCTTAAGCACATTATTGATTTTAATCATATAACATAAGAGAAACTAAATGGAAAAATAAAGAGCTACCTTGTTGTTCCTCTAACCTCTTGTTCATTTGGGGGATTTTCCTTAAGTTGCAACCTAAGTCTTATAAATTTCTGGCAGAGTAGTCTTCATTTATTTATTTATTTGGTTAGTTGTTTATTTGTTTGGTTATTTATTTATTTGCTTGTTTGTTTGTTTTACAAGAAGAACCAGAAGAGGATCTGAGGAACTACAGGCATCACAGTTTGACTTCAATGCCAGGGAAGGTTATGGAGTAGATGTTCCTGACTGCCATCACACATCAGGTACAGGACAAGCTGGAGATGAGGTCCAGCCAGAATGGGAGTATGAGAAGCAGGTGTTGCTTGACCAGCCTAATCTCACTCTGTGTTAAGGTGATGTGGTTAGTGGATAAGGGAAAAAGTGTTCATGTTAACTACCTCAATTTTCAAAAGCAATGCCTGTTGTGCCTTTGACACTCCTTCAGGAGAGACCTTATTACTTTCTAACACTGCTAAAGGGGGCTGTAATCAGATGGGGGTCAGCCTCTTCTCCCAGTAACAAGTGACAGGACAAGAGGAAATCATGTCTCAAGTTTTACCAGGTAAGGTTTAGACTGGATATTAGGAAATATTTCTACACCAAAATAAATTTTTCACAAAAGTTTTAAATTCCAAGTAAATTCTGAATATTGTTCATAACTTCAGCATTCACAACAGGAGAAAGCCTAAGGATTTTGATTGTAAGACAGACCTTCATTTAATACTCTATATATAAAGCAAATTAATATTGTTTGCCAAATTCCTTGATTCTGAAAGGTACAGGTATTCTAGAAAAGTAATATATAGTAATAACTTTGACACTAAGACAATTTTTAAATATTTTCAACTTTATGAAGATTCGTGGGTTGTATTGTAAACTGTTTTAAAATAAGTAATTACCTTCATTGGATTTGGATTCACAAACCAAAAACATTGGCATGGAGAAGTTTGGATATTTACTATTTAAGGAAAAACTTCTAACTGAAAACAAAAACAAAAACAAAAAAAAAAAAAGGGGGGGGGGGAAAAAAAAAAAAAAAAAAAAAAAAAAAAAACCCCCCCAAACCAACCAAACAAAAAAAAACAAACAAAACCCCTCCCCCCCAAAAAAAGAAAAAACAACCCCAGATCAGAAGTGATCTTAACTTGAAACCATAATGTGTAGGTAAAACTCTTTCCATTTCCCTAGAATGTAATTTGGCAAATGTAAAATTAAGAAATTAAGCTATCTCAGACCTTTAGCAGCGGTAAAAAATCCACATTATGAAACAAACAAACAAACAAAAAAACCCAGCTCCCACCTCCCCTACCCTACAAAAAGCAGGAATAGCTAGAAGCATCTCTGTCACTCTGTCGGTTTGTATTAGGTGTCTCTCAAAACAGTGTCGTCTCCTAGAAAATTATGAACTTGGTACAGAAATGATTTTTTGACTTGTGGTATTAAAAGAAATGTAAGAACAGAAGATTAGTGTATAACTTCTTTGCAGTTTGAATTATTTTCTATATATGTTTGGGCTATTATTACTACTCCATGAAAATCTAATTTGTACTGAAGACTGCAGATTTTCTCATCTGTTAATAGTTGCAGATTAATTATCAGCTGAAAAGCTTTTCATTATCCTTTAATTTCATTGTCTTTTAGTTTCAGTTCTCTGGTAGTATTAATAAATTGTAAGCAGGTCTTTGCAGAGAGTGGCAGAGCTATTGTATAGGAAAGAGGTTCATTCTGGAGTGGTTTTGGTATTATGGAAGATGTTATTAAAATGGTGAGGGACCAGGAAACTGTATTTTTTATTTCTAAGTCTGGAATGGAGGAAGGGATCTTGTTCTTCTTTGTGGTTTGGCATAAAAATGTTTCCCTAAACTGTGTTTTCTTCTTTGATATATTAAATGTGCGCTTCCTTTTAAGTTTATATTTTTTTAATGCATAGTGGCACAGCACAATTCAGTTGGAGGCCTGACAAAAAGGAAAGGAATGGAAAGCAAAGAGAGTTGGAGAATCAGTAACAACCATGTGTTTCTTAATGTAAGCGATATTCAGCATATATGAAGCAATGTTTTACAGAGCCAGTGCATGTATCTGAAATGCCCTATGTAATTTAACAGAGAAGTTGACATTTTGTTATAAGATCTATAGGATACATATCCAAGATACCTCTTCCAGTTTAAGGCAGGCGTGCCATTGCAAGTCAATAAATAATCTCAACTGGAAAGAAAAAAAAAGGTAGAAAATACTTTTCCTTAGTTTAAGTAAAGAAAAGAAGCAATAGGAAGTAAAGGGTTATTTTTAACCAGTGCTGTAATCTGTTTTGCCTTTATTTTAAAAATCAAAACTAATTTCAGATTTTTAGATTAAAAAAAACCTACTCTGAAATTTAAGTTTTTGTCTGGTGCCAACTGGATATGGATGCTTCCCAATTACTCTTTCTACAGCAATGGCAAAAATATTATGGAAACAAAACATTTTTAAAGATCTCACATTTGTGGTTATCTAGCTGCAGAAGATAATATCAAATACCTGTCTGCATTTCAGCCGACCGCTCTACAGAAAAGATGGAAAGAAATAATTCTCACCACCAATGCTTCTGCTGGTACTGTGTCTGTGCATGCACTTCTTAGGGTCTCTTTTTGTTCTTGGTTAAGAAAAGTCCACTGGGTGGAGGCATGGAGCTAGATTTCATCAGGAGACAGCAATTTGTATATTAATAAATGGAGAAAAAGGAAGAGACATTAAAGACAAAACCCATCAGCCCTGTTTAATGAAGTCTTTAAGGCTTGCTAGCCATTTGAAGTTATGCACATCTTCCTTAAACCCCCCTGATTATAATTAAGAATTATGTCTGCATTAGAGAATCAATGGAAAACTTTTTTGAATTGCTCAGATGTACCACTTACTTTCAATTTTATGCAGTTCTCTTAAAATTTTGGCCATATCCTGCCAGTTACACAAACAATATTTTAACAGTTGCATGTATTTATCCTTCCTGTACTACTTAGAAGGAACCCTGCAGTCTTGCAGTATAGAATCTGCTTCAGTAATTTTTTGACTCTTCTGAGAGCTAATTGCCAGTTTATCAACATTTTTCTCTTAATAGGGGGACAAAAACTGAGCAAAGCTAACTGTTCTACAAGCCATTGTGCATTGCACAACACCTTGTTTTCTACTACATTATACTCTTATCCAATGCTAAGTAAGAATCTTGGGCACAATCCCTCATTTCTCACTTGCTGTCCTGGTGATTGTGTCAGTGAACAACCTTTCTTGCAACAGAAACCAATCACAATTCCACAGCTTCCCTGGGCTCAGCTTTCTCCTGCAGGTGCTGACAGCTGTGGCTGAGCATTGTAGTGGCCCCAGTGTCAAATGCAGTTCAAATACTTTCAGCCATGTGAGCCCCTGCTTTAGAGGGCCAACCCAAATTGCCTCAGGGGATGTGCCTGCATCCCCCTTTCAGTGATTCTGCTGGAATAGTTGCTTCAGCAGGGCCAGTTCAGCAGACGGAACTGGGAGCAAAGGGCCAAAAGCAGATTATTGACATCTATTCCATATGTACATAGGGATTGTTAAGATTGTTAATGGAGCACTGTGAGGTGCTGGGATTTGATAATCTTTGCCTGATCTGCTTCTCCAGGCCTTGGACACAGTTTCAGCCCAGGACCTCTATCTGTCAGCTGAAATGGTGGTGACATCTGTCATCCACTGTTCTTCTGTTGATGTTTCTCAAAACAACTTTGTATAAAGTCTTTTCTGCAGAACTGTGTGGGAAGAAAAAACAGAGTGAAATGAGACCTAGTTAGAGTTTTGACAAATATCCATATAGTCAGTTCTAGTTAATGCACAAGTACCACGAGGTCAAGCTTTGTAATTTTGTCTGTAGATGCCTATTCTGTGCTTCTTGTTCCTGGGAAATGCTTGTAGAGGGTCTCCAGAGGAATTGCAATTACTAAGAGGAGTCTTAGCAAATATTGACCCATCTGTGAGACAGGTCAGTGCCCCCAGTGTCAACCTATGTGACTGCTGCAATGCTGTTATACTCCCTTTTGGGCTGGTTCACTTGAGCATCTTCAGCCAGGCAGCTGAAGTCAGGATAGATGCACCTGCACTTTTTTAAAGTAAGAAATGAAAGATTTATTATTTAACGTAAAAGAGATAGCTAGGAATGAGCTGTTAGTCTAAACAAGAGTGTGCCCACAACCTCTGGTGTGAAAAACTTTGGCAGATAGTCTGGAATCAGTCAGATGGAGGAAGGGTTGGACAACACCACACAGCCTCACTGCTTCAGTGTGCTGTCTGCCATCAGCAGCATCAACACTGACAACACTGCCAGTTTGAGCCAATGCTTCACAGCTCGTTCTGAACTAAACAGACCATCCTAACTAACCTCCCTGCAGTATTCCCTTTTTTTCATGTGGGTATTTTCTCTCTTGCAGTTTTGAGCTATTGATACTCTATCAATAATACCACCCCTCAGTGAGACTTTTGTTTCTTCTGTCACTTTACAGATCTTCTCACAGCACTTTAATGGCAGTCTGAGCCTAGGTTACTCTAGTGTCACATGAGACCGGAGTCTTGGATGACCAGTCCACTGGAGAGAGTAAGGGCAGCTGTCAGGTGGAGTTACAGAAAGAAGGTTTCAGCCTATGCCCTGACCCAAGGATAGTTTGGCAGGAATTCCTTTCTCTAGAAATTTGAATTCCAGGATTACTGGTTCTGTTGCTTTTTACAACACAGTGTAAATTACAAAAAAATATCACAGAAGCAGTGTTTTCATCCAGTTCAGGGGTGTATCATAAGATGTGGTGCCAGGTTCTTCTACCCCTCGGTCCAGGACTCCCATTTGTCCTTGCCCCTATTTGCCTGTTCCTCTACCCTGCCTAGGTCTGGATCTAAGTCCTGCCTCTGCCTTTGAACATGGAAATTGGTATTTCCAGTTTTGTGCCCAGGTCACTAATAAATATGTCAGACAAGACAGGACAGACTCTTCTGTTACTCCACTCATCACTGGCTCCAAGTAGCAACCCATGACTCTCTGAATGAAGCCATTCAGTAAGTTCTTACCTATCTTGTAACCTGTTAATCACACTTTTTAATAAAAATGGTAATACAGATTTGTACCCCATTTTCCTTTTTCCCCAAGTAGCAAGTAAAAATATTTATTAAAAATTTAGGCCCTTTATGAATTTTTAAATCAGTTTTTTTACCAAAATAGAATTGATAGGATCCTTTCTGTCCTAAATAGAGATTAAATTAGTTTTACTGTCCTTACTGTCTGCTATGGAGTTCCCTTGTGTCCTGGTTTGGAGACAAATTTGGGGGAAAACCCAAATATAGGATCCCTCTGGGAAGCAAACCTAAGTGGCCCCTCCCTCCAACTAGTCCGAAAAAAAACCTCTTTGGAGAAAAGTGGAAAAAACTATTTTACTAAACAAATAAAGTGTATACAAGTATAAAGAATGAATAATATGAAACAATAAAACCTCTTCTTCTGAAGTGAGATGGCAAATTGAGAAAGTCCTTGCCATGGGTGTAGCTTGGCTCTCTCTCAGTCTCTCCTCAGTCCCAGTCCCTCCGGCGCTGCTGGAAAATGCCGAGGTACAGGCCCCGGTGGGCCGCAGGTGCAGCCCCCAGTGCTCCCCTGGGTTTTCAGTCTAGAGCAGGTTTAAACAGTTCCAAGAAAAAGGAAAAAAAAAACCAGTCCAGGGAACTTCTCTGCCTTAGCTAGCTGAAACTAACTAAAAGCAAAAAAAATCTCTGTCCTTCAGTCTCTCTAAGCCTCTGCCGAACACCCTGTCTGTAGAAGAATGTTGAGGAGTCAGGCAGTTTTCTCAAAACAAACTCCTCGCTTCTCCTTGCTCTTAGAACCAGTCTTAAAGGCACAGGACTCAATATACAGCACAAAGAGAACAGACTATTGAGGATACAAGCATCATAAAGTTACCCTAGGACACCTTGTTATCCTTTAATTTTCTCTATTGATTTTCTACAATTTTGAATTTATGTTCATTTAGCTATGCTTTGTTTCTGCTTCTTGAACATAAAAAAAAATAAAATTAATCTGTGCAACTCTGTGATGTATATATGAAATAAAAATTAAAATGTAGAAGCAATAATTTATGTGCATAAATGTTGTTGGTTGAGGACCCTTTTGATTTCCCTGCGGGTCCTCTCCACCACAGCTTGGCCTGTTGGGGAATGGGATGCCTGTTTTATGTCCCACTCCCCATTGTTGCAGGAAGCTGCTGAACTCCCTGGAGTGGTACGCTGGACTATTATCAGTTTTTAACTCTTTTGGGATGCCCATGAAGGAGAAAGCCTGGATGAGGTGTTTTATTACATCCAAGGTCTTCTCCCCCGCGTGGGTGGAAGCGAAAACTGCACTGGAGAAGGTGTCCACTGAGATGTGCACATATTTAGATCGGCCAAATTGGGGGATATGTGTCACGTCAGTCTGCCACAGCTCACAGCTGTTCAGACCTCTGGGGTTCACTCCTGCACTCAAGGTGGGAAGTGCATGTTGGTTGCAGGAGGGACATGTAGCCACAATTGCCTTAGCCTGTTCCCGAGTGATGTGAAACCAGCAAACAAGGCCAGGCACGTTTTGATGGTGAAGCTGATGGCTGAGCTTTGCCTGCTCAAAAATGCTTGGCAATGGGGCCATCACTGCAGGAGCAGCGAGAGCATCAGCCCTCCTGTTTCCCTCAGCAATGAAACCTGGCAAATCTGTGTGTGATATCGTATGCATCACAAAGAATGGCTGCTCTCTGTGGGAGACAAGCTTGACAAGCTTAGAAAGCAGCCCAAACAGTGTGGTGTTAGACACTTCTTGCAGTATGGCCTGATCAGCTCTGGACACCTCTCCCGCCACATGTGGTGGTGCAGAACTGTTTTATTAGGTTTTTGTAAGAAGTTTATGTTATGGTTCATTTCACTGTATCCCCAATTCTGTATCCCTTTTGTGTTGTCTGTATAATAAGGTGTTTTGTGTCAATCATCCCACCCCTCACATGACATGTAACATCCCCTCTGCCCCTGCCCCCCCCTTGCTCTGGGGCAGCCTGTCTATCACTCCAGCGGTCCCTCCCGGATTGTGAAATCTCAGGGAGAGGCCTTCAGGTGATAGCTCCCCTGGGGGAAATTCTTTTCCTCTGGGGGTGGTTGGTCCAAGGCTTGGGGGTGGGCACACCTTGGACCCACTGTACCCCCTGATTTGTTGTCTTGTTGTTTCCTCCCTGGAACCCCTCCCCCGCATATAGGGGGTAGGAGGGAGGAAGAGGGTCTTCTCAGCCCTCACCTCTCAGCCCTCACCTCTCAGCCCTCTCAGCCTCGGAGCTCTCAGCTCTCCAGCCGCTCGCCTCGGAGCTCCCTGCTAATAAACATCTTTAACCTGCTAAGCTGAGAGCCAGCCTTTTCTCTTCTGCTGCTGTTGACTGTCTCGATACATGGAGTCTAGCTGCTGAGCCGAGAAGCCGAAACGAACTGGAAACTTTGTGTCTGTGTTGACTCGAGCTAGCTGGGGGTCAGCTCCCACCCGGAGCGGGAACAGAACCAGACACAGCCACGTAAGCGGAATCTGTCACTAAATTGAAGGGTTCGGGGAACCTTTCGAAAGCCCTGATGACAGCGGACAACTCAGCAACTTGCGGTGATCCCTCCACCTCAGCAATATCTGCCTCCCACTGCTGAGTCTGAGGGTCCTTCCAAGTCATGAGTGACTTGTGGGACCTTCCGGACTCGTCAGTGAAAACTGTCAGGGCCTCTAGAGTCTTCCAACTCCAAACACTTTTCAAACTCAATGTGAATTTGGCATCCTGATTAAAAATTTTGTGGGCTGGTCGATGAATTGAGATTTGTCCGGTGAAGGAATCCAGAGCAAACTGCAGTCCTTCATTTTCCTGAAGCAGGTGTTCTAACATTGCCTTTGTAATTTGGCCCGATCTTAAAATTCAAAATCACATCCGGCCAATTCCCTGATCCGGACTCTAGCCTTTCGGATCAGTTCAGCCACCAGTTCCTGTGGACGTGTCATTCTCTTGGACCTTTGATGGCTGATGATGGCTGAAAAAGACCCATTCTATGATTAGAAGCGGGTCTTCTCTGCCCTGGTCCTTTTTGATGTTGTTCCTCCATTGGAAAATGACCCCATGGAGGTGTGGCAATTTCCCCATTACCATGAATTTGAAAGGCAGGTCCAGATCACACCGGTGAGCCTGTCAAGTGGACATAAGATGCTGTACCCTTTCCAGCGCCTCCCTCGCTTCCAGGGTGAGTTCCCTAGGAGAACTCAGCTCCTCTCCCCCTTTCAATAAATTGAAAAAAGGGGCTAGGTCCTCGGTTGTGAGGCCTAGCAAGGGTCTCTCCCAATTCAATGCCCCACACAGTTGGTGGACATCTGTGAGGGTCTTGATTTTGGCCCTAATTTCCAATTTCTGTGGCACAATGGTCCGCTTGCCGATTTCAAGCCCAAGGTACCTCCAAGGTGACATCCTTTGAACCTTGTCTTCCTGCAGCTCGAACCCTGCAACAACCAACACATTAATTGTCAGGTCAAGCGCATGGGATAAGACATCATCGGTGGGGGCACACACAAGCACATCATTTATGTAATGATGGATGATTGCTTTCTCCACGGCTACACAGGACGGGGACAGCAAGGAAGCCACATACCACTGTCAGATGACCAGCGACACTTTCAACCCTTGGGGTAAAACTCGCCAATGGTAGCGTTTCCTCGAGGCCTCTTGGTTAATGGTGGGAACTGAGAATGCAAAATGCGGAGCATCATCAAGGTGTAGGAGAATTTGGAAGAAACAATCTTTTATGTCAATAACTGCCAATTTCCAATTTTGTGGGAGCATGGTCGGGGTAAGCATGCCCAGTTGGAGAGAGCCCATGTCTTCTATCACGTTGTTAATTTGTCTGAGATCCTGGAGGAGTCTCCACTTGTCCTTCCCCGGCTTCCGGATAACAAAAACTGGCGAATTCCAAGGACTGGTAGTCTCTACAATGTGACCCTTGGCCAACTGTTCCTCCATGAGCTCTTCAAGTGCCTTCAATTTTTGTTTTGAAAGCGGCCACTGTTCTACCCACACTGGTGAATCTGTTTTCCAATTCAGCTTGCAGGTAGGGCACTCCTCAGCAGCCGCCACCCAAAAATCCTGTGAGGGGTCTGGGATGTCAATTGTGACCCCCCACTGGGCCATCGGGTATCTCCCCAACAAGGGTTCCTTATAATCCAAAACAAAAGGGCGTAAACTGGCCAATTGCCCTTTTGTCCCCTTAATTTGCACCACACTCTTTTGATTGTTTGGCCAGTTGCATTCCCCCTATACCTTGCACATGTCTGGCCATGTTTTCCAAGGCCCAATGTGACGGCCAATGCTTAGCTGGAAGAATCGTCACGTCTGTGCCCATGTCGAGGAGGCCTGTGATGTTAATGGCCTCACCACCCACACTTAACTCACACCCCACCTGGGGCTTCGCTTCTGTGATGTTGTGTACTGGACAAGCTGTTGGTATGTTGTCTTCTTCCGGGCGTTCCCAGGTGGGTATGATATGGGCAACTATCTGCCCTTTAGGTATAAAGGTTGGTGGATGGGTGCAGCGTAGCCAGAGAACGAACCTTCTGGGATTGTTATCAAGTGTTCCTGGAAGGATTTCGATCTCTTTTGGAGTGTGTTTGCAGTACCCCACTACGATGAGCTTACCTTCAATCCTAGACCAGGTGCCCTGCTCACTGTTGTTGACTGACACAAGATTCCAGTCATCGTCCTTCAGGTGCAAACCCTCTGTGAGCTGCAACCTGTAGGGGGTATAGTTAGAATTAGTTGTCAAAATCGGTTGTGCCATGTCATGGTCTGTGTAATTGACGTCCAGTAAGTTCTTTGTGCTGCCACCCTGAATGGGGTAAGGCAGCTTTTCCTTCTTTTTCTTTTGGCTCCCTTCCCCCTCCCCTTCTACCCGGTCCACCCCATTTTTTTCATTACACAGGGTGGACCTGCGCTCCCCTATTTGTTTTTTTGTGAGGGTTTAAACCCTCTCCCTTTTCCCCCCTTCCCCTCCCCCTCTTTTGTTTTTGAAGTCCTCAAATTCTTTCTTAAGGGGGCAATTTCCCACATAGAAAACACTTTTGGGAGCCTTGAACAGAAGGCTTCGTCCTGGTGTTCGGTGTTTTTCGGGAATCTTCAGCTTCAATGGCCGCAACGTGATGAGATTTGGGCCACTGACCTGTGGAGAAGCTCATAAACTGCACCTTTACTTGACATACTCGAAGCATGTCCTGTAAGGTGGGTGCAGGATCTATGGGTAAACTCAAAATTGCAGCACAACATACATCATTTGAATTTGAAAAAGAAATCTCTGCTAGGATGTCTTCTCATGCCCCTTCATTCTTGACTTGAACCTCAATGGCTCTGGTGAGCCTCTCTACAAAATCCATGAATGATTGACTTTGGCCCTGTCTCATTTTTGAATATGGAATCACAGGACCATGAATCTGCATTCCGAAGAATGCAGTCAAGGCTGCCTCTTTCACTACGTGGAGGCACTGGGCAGGAATGGCCACTTGGTCAGTGGCTGCTGCCCACTGCCCCTCCCCAGCCAGGTGTTTGAGAGTGAGAGGGTTCCCCTGATCATCTACACCAGTGACCACATTGTCAAGAAGCCCTGGTAAGGCATCTCTGAGCAGCTGTTTCCATGCTGCTTCCCAGAGTTTATACTCTGTGGAGTTCAGCAAGCCTGAAAACAGTTGCTTTAAATCAGCAGGAACAACAGCTTCCCTGGAGAGATTGGCTTGGAGAAGTCCCCCGAAATAGGGCCCGTCCCGCCCATATGTTCTATGGGCTTTGCATATCTCTCTTATGGTTGCTTGTGGGAATGGATGATACACTGCTCTGATGTTCTGACCCCTGCAGGCATTGCAGTAGGTGACCAGGGCTAGGGTAGGAATGGGAGGGAAGGGTTGTTGTTCCCACATCGGCCTTTGCACCAGATCGTCTTCCAGGTTTGGACCGTGGGAACCAGAAGAACGTGCAGGGAAGCTAGGGTCCTGGAGCACCTGCGTTCCAGTGGGGGGTGCGGTTTGCTGGAGGGGTGATGTCATCGAGGGATAGGGATCGGGGGGGGGGAACCCAGGGAAGCGGGCAGAATGGAGCGGGGCCGTGGCTCTGCGGGGGGAGCAGTGGGCAGCAGCCATGCTGGGAGGGGGGAGGTGGGGCCCCAGGGGCCACTCGTGTGGCAGGGTGGGGAAAGCAACGTCACCGAAATCTGGCGTGGGGGGCGGCGCGGACGCGGTGTGCGGGGCGGGCAGGGAGGCACCACGCCTCGTGGCGTCACTGGAATAGGGTGGGGTGAGGGACAGGAGGGGGGGGGCGCGGGGAGGCGTGGTGGGCATTCAACGTTGCAGGGGCCACGCAGCAAGCATTCAAAGGGGCTGCGGCGCAGTGGGCCCTCGATGTCACAGGGGTAGGGTGGGGTGGGGGGGTTGCAGAGAGGGTGGGGGGATGGGTACTCCCTTGCCACATGGTTGCCGCCATCTTGGGGATTTGGGACACAAAATGCAGCTTCGGACCCCACTTCCCTCCCAACAGAAAAACTAACACGGGCATTTTCAACTGGGAAATGTGGGGAAAGGGAATGCTCTTGGGCGACCTGGCCAGGGCCGCCCGAGCAATCCTGCCCAGCCCAGCACGGGCTGTGTGGGCTGTGGGATCACAGAGTCCTGAGTAAGCCTGAGCCAGCAGGTGGGGTGCCTGCTGCTCCCTTCAGAATGCCTCTTTGGGGTTACAGGGACTGGGACGAAGAGGGGGGGGGATGGGGGGGGCGCCGTTTGCAACTGGACTGTCTCTGCATTCCCTTCTGAGATCCAATCGCTGAACTCAACTGCATGGCTACAATAAAATACTTTGTATCTTTTTTGTCTCCTGCGCAAATTAGCTGAACTAATTTCCTTTCCATGGCGCCGCAGAATTCGATGCTGCAGATTTCCTCCAGAGATGCTTGGGGAAAATGCAGATGAAGCCAGCGAACAAAACGTTTTAACTCGCCCTTTGAAATATTCAGTTGGGCATCCTGAATAACTGAAATATAACTATAGTACAACCTTTTCTGAGCAACTGAAAGCTTTCCACCCTATTTCTTGATACAAAGTTGCTCCCAACTCAGACTGAGGCAGACTGAGCACCCCTGCGCGAACCCGATTGGCGCTGAACCCTCAGGAGAATTTCCCTTAGCTGCACAGCTATTTCTGGAGGACTTACCCTCCCAAATGGGTCCCCCCTCATCTCGGGGGAACCCTACCACCGATAGATATCCCCCACAGGTCTGCTTACCTTCTCCTGGAATGTAGGGGTGTGTGGGTCAGGTTGGTCTACCGCCAAAGAGGACTCCATGCAGGGTCAGAGCTGCCCTCTTTTCCCCTGGAGCTTGGTTTCAATGGAAGCCAATTCTACCAGGGGTGCGCAACGCCCAGAGACTGATCTTCAGCTCTGTCAGCCCCAATCCATTCGCAGGGTCTACCCTGTCGCTGGGGGGGCCTGTGTGGGCGCTAGATGCTCTGTCACCGCGGGGGGGGGGCCCCGCATGGCTCCAGCTGCTCTGCCAGCATGGGTTTGTTCCGCGTTCGAGTGCCACTCCCTTGTGGCTGTGCCTTTCCATGCCGGGAGGACGCGTGCCTCTGGCTGGCTCAGATCTGCACAGCAGCCAAAGTGTTTTCAGTCCAGGTATGCAAACAGGTTATCTTTACCTGCTGGACTCGGCTTCTCAGCAGCAGCTGGTCCAAATTGTGTTGTGACTGAGGTGATAGATGAAAGGATGGCTCTTGGCTAAGCAGGTTTAAAGATGGTTTGTTCAAGCCAAGCTGTGGGAGGTACGCAGCTCATCCAAACTGCCGGCCAGAGAGAGTTTGAATTTCTCTCTCTGATCTTATAAGCGGGGGAGGGTTCAGGGGAGGTCACAATAGGCTAGCAAATCAGGCAGTTCAGGGGGTAACAGGGGGTGTCCACTTCTAAGCCTCTGACCACTGACAAAAAGGGAAAAGGAATTCTCCCGGGGCTGACCTATCACTCGACGCCTCCCTAGGAATTTCCCAAGCTGGCAAGAGGTCCTGAAGCGATAGACAGGATGCCCCAGAGCAGGCGGGGGAGAGGGGATTGAAAGGATAGGTGAGGCTGAGATGATTGACATGAAGCAACACAAAGGGGATGGACTGTTACAAAACTGGGGGCGCAGTGAACTGAACCATAACATAAAACTTCTTATAAAAACTTAATAAAACAATTCTTGCACCACCACATAAACTCAACTCATTTAGTATTATTTAAAAATGAGCATCATAAAAGAGGCAGTAATACACCACATAAAAATAGCAATAGCCATTGTATTTGTAATGCCTAACAATCCTGAAGTACAAGAATATTTTCACAAGCATTTCATTCTGTTTTCTAAAATAATCTATACAATTTTGTATGTATGGCTTCTAAGGAGAAAAAAAAAGCCTTTCCACTGAAGATTTTAAACCCAATGTTATCAGATGTACCAAGATTATTCTAAAAGTCTTATATAATTATTTTGAAAATAACTTCATTCAGCTCAGTGATATTTGGTCTTATCCTTCACCCAAACAGATTATGAGTTATCTCAGAGCATTATAATTTTTTGTAGCTCATTTCCAGTGACCATGTCTTGATTATATTTCAATTATACTTGTTATGTGCAAGTTACTTACTGGGGAATAGTACTTGAAAAGACTACTGACCCTGGCATACCTTTCAATGCAGGTATCTCTTCATTCTGGCAAATAAAACAATGTTATTACAATATAAGGTTGTAAAATAGCCTCTTTATGACTCTGCACACTTTTATCTTGTAGATTGATGATGATTCTCAAAAATTCACAAGAGAAAGTACCCTTATGCATTTATGCAGATTTTATCCTGACTGTTATTCTCCCGACACTTATTCTCCCGACACTAAATGTGTAGTATATGTAAGTTGTGGCAACTTACAAATTTGATTTTTGTTATGATTTTCATGGGTAAATGGATGTTTTCCAAGTGAAATAATCACCGAGGGCTTGTTTACATAATAGGATTGACAAATACCTCAGTACAATTACTTACCTACTGTGAAAAATTCCTGGGGAAAAGCATAACTGAAGGGATTACTTTGTTTGAGTTGCGGTGTCCACTGCACGCCTGAAAGGCGCTGGCCACGGGCTAGCTCAGTTCTCTCATCGCGGCTCACACGCTTGAGGTCAGGGTCACAAGTTAGACAGGCGACCTCCTCCCTGTGGGGTCTTGGTTCCCTGACACGGACGATGGACCTGAGGATAAGCTCGATAACAGTCAGGGACAGAAGAGTGACACTCCGAGCAGGGATAATGAGGCTTTATTGAAGGGGAGACCAAACGGGAGCTCTGCACCTGACCGCTGCTGCTCAAGAGAGCTGCAAAAAATGGCTGTGCAACAGTTTATAAACAGGGGAGGACCACAAGGTGTTAACAAAGGATTGCCTAATCAGACTAGCTCTGTGCATAACTGGGGGTGTTAACATCTAACAGAGGAACCAATCACCGATGGGGAATAGGGGATTTCCAGGACGCACGCCTATCACACAACGCCCTCCCTGGAATTTTCCAGACTCCAGGGAAGGATCCCAAAATTACAGACAGGGCGCCCAAGGGGGAGAGAGAGGGGATTGACAACCACAGGTGAGGGTAGGGATGATTGACATATAACAGTAGGTTATATAACAAACAGGAGGGGGAAAAACCATTTTGGGGAATAGGGGGGTACACAGAAAAAACCTGTTTACAAAAACTTCTTATAAAACTCAATAGATCAATTATAAAAAAACATTCCAAAACCTAATAAAACAACTTCTGCACCACTGCATCTCCCCCTTTTTTGTTTTTTTCAAGAGGAGGAGAACTGGAATGCGGGAGGAAGATGCTCGGAGTCCTGGTGTAGGTCTGCGAACCACTGATGACGGGTGGCCCGCTCCTCCTGGTGATACTCTTCTCCTTCTCTGGAACCCCCATCTTCCTCTGAGTCTTCCTCCAGTTCCATGCCCTCCCCCATCTCGGGCACTGTTGTCATGGTGAGGTGGTTGACCGTGGGGGAATGAGTGCTGCTTAAAATCAACTTGAAAACCATGCTTTTAATCGATCCAAAAGATATTAAAACTAGTGCAAGAATAAATAAAATTGACAGAATAATTTTCAAAATTGAGCCAACCCAGTCCGATATCCCGCAGTTGTTAAAGAGCCCACCCAACCAGTCATTTGTTTCTTTCTTTATGCTCCCAACCATCTTGTGTATTTTCTGGATGGCATCATATATGTTCTCAGCCTTGGATGACAAATTAAAACAGCAGAGTCCCTCAAACTCCTCACACCAGTGGCCGTGGAGGAGTAGCAGATAATTGATTGCTCCATGGTTCTGCGGTGTGGCCTGTCCGAAAGTACAAGGACCTCCTATCAGGCGAGGGGGGATGCCTGCCCATGCCCTGTCCCTGCAAATCAAAAACACTCACTTTGGTAGGGCCAGGGGGTCTGCTTCCAGAGTGGTCATCACCTTCACGGGGGCGATCCTGTCGCACCACATGCCGGCGGTGTACACAATCTTGGCCTGATATACTGCCTGGAAGAACCTCTCCTGACCCTTAGAGGGGGTAAACATAAACTGAACACAATGGGACACATTAGAGGAACCAAGGAGTTCTTATTCTTGAAGCTCTGAACTTAAAATCGGAAGGGTGGAAACATACAAGTGTTAGGGGGTTCTTAACAGGTAGGTTTATCTTATCTTCAACAAAAGATTCAAGAGGAGAGTTCCAGGATACAGTCTGGCCTTTAGAGATGCCATCCCTGTTGACTTGGGTTTGCATCTCTAGGAGCTTAGGTGGAAACTCCTCAGGTCGAAATGGTATCCCCACAAGGCAGGTTTTGAGGGGGTTGTCTGCTGACATGGCTGAGAGACATATATGAACCTGTCCCATGGCCCTCATGAGGGTGACCCCCATGTTGGCTTTGGGCTGTGGGATGAACCATCCACTGGTTGGGATGCAGAGACCGATGAGCAGGCAGGCTCTGAGGATCAGATGGTGGTTTCTCGGAGGCGGGGTTCAGACGTGGATGAGTTCCATCACAAGTGAAAGAAACTAAAAATGGACAAATTAAATCAGGCTTAGGAAATTTGGGGAAAAGGGAGCTCTTCCCAAACGATGGTTTCCTTCCTTTTCTGCCTCCACACTGCTTGGGTGACTTGGAGTGGTGTTTTTCCTTTTGACTCCAAGATCTTTGGGACGTAGGGCCTTACCCATTTAGACGGTAACCATTTTGGTCCCATAGGGGTGGACATGCTAGCGTACCCACGACCCCATGTGACCAGCTCGTGAGGCTGCTCCGTCTTTCTGGTCTCGGAGTTTCTAACCATGACCGGTGGCTTCTCCTTGACGGTCAGTTGCCGGTTTGCACCAAAGTGGCAGACGACTGGCAGGTTCAACACCTCAAATGAGCAATTTAAAAAAATTGAGTGTGAAGAGTGCTCTGGCCAACCGAATTGAAGGCGGTTGTGTTTTTAACACTCGTTGTTGGAGGGCCCTCTTGATGTCTTGGTGGGTCCTCTCAACCACAGCTTGACCCATCAGGGAGTGGGGGATGGTGGTCTTATGCTCCACTCCCCATTGCTGCAGGAAGTTGCAGAATTCCCTTGAACAGTATGCCAGGCCGTTACCAGTCTTGAGCTCTCTCGGGATACCCATGAAGGAGGCCTGGATGAGGTGTTTGTGTCCAAGGACTTGTCCCCTGTGTGGGCAGAGGCGAAGACAACTCCAGAAAAGGTGTCCACAGACACAAGAACATATTTTGTCCAGCCGAATTCAGGGAAATGGGTGACATCTGTTCGCCACACCTCACAACTTTTAAGTCCTCTGGGGTTTACGTCAGCACTTAGGGTGGGAAGTGCGTGCTGGCTACAGGACGGACATGTGGCCACAATCGCCTTGGCCTGCTCCCGGGTAAGATGGAACCAGTGAACAAGGCCAGGCGGGTTTTGGTGGAAGAGTTTGTAGCTGAACTTTGCCTGTTCAAAGATGTTAGGCAGTGGGGCCATTGTGGCAGGGGCAGTGAGCACATCAGCTCTCCTATTTCCCTCTGCAATGAACCCTGGCAAATCAGTATGTGACCTTGTATGCATAACATAGAATGGTTTCTCTCAGTGGGAGACAAGTTATACCAGTTTCGAGAGCAAATTAAACAATGCAATGTTGGACACCTCCTGTAAGATGTCTTGTTCCGCCCTGGACACCAACCCTGCCACATAAGCAGAGTCAGTAACCAAATTAAATGGTTCAGAGAACCTCTCGAATGCCGTGACGACAATGGCCAACTCAGCAGCCTGAGGTGATCCTTCCACCTCAACAACATCTGCCTTACACTGCTGAGTCAGAGGCTCCTTCCAAGTCAGAACTGACTTATGGGACCTTCCGGACATGTCAGTGAAAATAGTCAAGGCTTCTAAATGCTTCCTGCTCTAAATGCTTTTCAAGGATAGCACAAATTTGGCATCCTGATGGAACATTTTGTGGGCAGGCTGATGAATCGAAACTTGCCCTGTAAAGGAGTCCAAGGCTAATTGTAGTGCTTCATTTTCCAGAAGCAGGTGTTCCAACATTGCTTTCGTAATTTGGCCCAAACATAAGCCAATTGGGATATGTATGCATGCAAAGTCACATCCAGCCAATCAATTCTCTGATCCAAGCTCTTGCTTTTTGGATCAGCTCAGCAACCAACACTTGGGGCCGGGTCATCCTCTTGGACCTTTGGTGGCTGAGAAAGACTCACTCTATGATTAGAAGTGGATCTCCCCCACCTCGGTTCTTCTTGATGTCCTCTCTCCACTGAAAGATTACCCTGTGGAGATGTGGCAGTTTCCCCATAATAATGAATTTGAAAGGCAGGCTCAGGTCACATCGATGAGCCTGCCTGTTGGACAATCAGTCCTGGACCCTTTCTAAAGCTTTCCTCACTTCTGGGGTGAGGACCCTAGGCGAACTTAGCTCCTCTCTTCCTTTCAATAAATTGAAAAGGGGTGCCAGGTCTTTGGTGGTAAGATCCAGCCAGGGCCTGACCCAGTTCAAAGCCCCACACAGTTGATGGACATCTGTGAGAGTGCTAATCTTTACTCTGATGTCCAATTTTTGCAGTACAATTGTCCGCTTGCCGATCTCCAGCCCGAGGTACCTCCAAGGCAGCATCCTTTGAACTTTATCTTCTTGCAGCTCGAACCCTGCAGCAATCAATGCATTGATGGTTAGGTCGAGCACATGGGACAGAACATCATCGTTCGTGGCGCACACAAGGACATCATCGATGTAATGATGGATGATGGCCTTGTCCACAGCTGCACTGACAGGGGACAGCAAGGAAGCCACATACCATTGGCAGATGACTGGGCTGTTCTTCATGCCTTGTGGCAACACCCACCAATGGTACCGCCTCCTTGGGGCCTCTTGTTTGATGGTGGGCACCGAGAAAGCAATACGTGGGGCATTGTCAGGATGCAGGGGAATTTGGAAAAAGCAATCTTTGATATCTATAACTGCCAATTTCCAATTTTGGGGGAGCACGGTTGGGGAAGGCATCCCTGGCTGAAGAGATCCCATATCTTCAATTACATTGTTAATTTGGTGGAGGTCCTTGAGGAGCCTCCACTTGTCCTTCCCCAGCTTCTGGATGACAAAATCTGGAGAATTCCAAGGTCTATCAGTCTCTATTATATGGCCTTTGGCCAATTGCTCCTCCACAAGCTCCTCAAACACCTTCAGTTTTTGCTTTGAGAGTGGCCACTGCTCTACCCTAACTGGAGAATCTGTCAGCCAATTCAGTTTCTGGGTAGGGTGCCTTTCAGGGGCCGCCTTCCAAAAATCTTGTGAGGGGTTGGGTACGTCAATTTTGACCCCCAACTGGGCCATGAGATCTCTTCCCAACAAGGGCTCTTTGTAATCCAAAACGAAAGGGCGGATACTGGCCAACTGCCCTTTCAGCCCCTTAATTTGGACCATGCTCTTTGATTGTCTCTTCAGTTGCATGCCCCCTACACCTTGGACATGTCCTGCCATGTCCTGCAAGGCCCAGGCTAGTACCTGGTCGGTACTATTGTCACATTTGCCCCCATGTCTAAGAGGCCCGTGATCTTGAGGGCCTCCTCACCCACTCTAAACTCACAGGCCACCTGGGGCCTTTCTTCTGTGACAGCCTGACCCACGCAGGCCATTGGGATATTCCTGTTGTTGTTGGGTCCACGGGTGGGTATCATCTCCGTCATGACTTGTCCTTTTGGTAAGTAAGTTGGTGGGTGGGTGCAGTGCAGCCAGAGCACGAGGCTCCCAGGGCTGTTAACTAGCATCTCTGGGAGGACCTCAATTTCTTGTGGCTTGTGTTTGCAATCCGCAATGATGATGAACTCACCTTCAATTGATGGCCAAGCACCCTGTTCTTCAGGGTTGACTGAGATAAATATCCAGTCGCCACCACTGAGGTGCAGACCCTCAGAGAGCCGCAACCTGTAAAACCAGAGTCTGTTGTTAAAATTGGTTTTGAAAAGTCATGGTCAGGGGGAATTGTCAAGTCCGGTGAAAGGTCTCTTTCATCCCCTTGCATGGGATGCAGCAGCGTATCATCGACGGTCATTTGGCTCCCTTTTCCTCCCCCCTTTGCCTGGTCCACCCTATTTTTGTCAGTACGCAGGATGGATCCATGCTCCCTCTCTAGGTTTTTTTGTTATATTTGGGCCCCGTTGGCCCCTCTTCCCCTCCCTCCCCCTTTTTTATTTTTGAGAGCATTGAGTTCCACCACAAATGCCATTGGGAAGCCCAATGCCCCAATTCCCTGCACAGGTAGCATCGTTGTTTTCCAATGTTAAGAGGATTTCTTCTCATGGAGGGTGTTCTGGACGGTTGGTCTGTGCCGACAGCAGCAACCCTATGAGGCTTAGGTCTCTGTTCTGATGATGTTATGTTTCCAAAAAAGGGACTTTCAACTGACACACCCAGAGCAAGTCCTGCAGCATTGGCGAAGGGTCTAAAGGGAGACTCAAAATTGCATTACGGCACACGTGATATGAATTGGAAAACGCGATTTCCCTCAAGATTCCCTCACACACAACATCATCAACAACTTGTATCTCTATCGCCCGGGTGAGTCGCTCAACAAAGCAAGTAAATGATTCGTGTGGTTCCTGGGTGATTTTAGAATAGGGTGTTACAGGACCATCTGGTTGCATACTGAAAAAAGCTGTTAACGCAGTGTCCTTAATAGTTTGGAGGGCTTTGGATGGAATGGAAGAAGCCTGATCAGTAGAGGACACCAACTGCCCCTCACCGGTGAGGTGGTCAAAGGTGAGGGGGTTCCCATTCTCATCGACCATGGTGTCCAGGTCAATGAGGGGACCTGGCAGGGCATCCCTCAGCTGTTGTTTCCATGCCACTTCCCAGAGTTTAAACTCCATGGAGTTCATCAGGCATGAAAACAACTGTTTAAGATCTGAGGGGAAGACCATGGCAGCAGAAAGATCAGTGTGGAGAAGGCCCCTAAAGTATGGACTTTCCCACCCATAATCCTTGTGCACCTTGCACAGGTCTCTGACAGTCACTTGGTAAAAAGGGTGATACACATCTCGGACACTGTGCCCTCCACGGGAGGTTTTATAAACAACTGGTGCTAGGGAGGGGATAGGGGAGGGTTGTAGCGGCCCTGTCTGTTCTGGTCTCAGCTGCCCATCTTCCGGATTCCTATCAGGGGAACTGGAAGTGGGGTGTAGGAACTGGAACCGCAGGAGGCATGCTTTCTGGGAGGGGGTGTGGTTTGGGCTGAGGATGTTGACATCATGGGGGCAGTTCGATGGGCAGGGTGGGTGGGAGGGGTTTTGGGAGAAGGCGGAGCGAAGGGAGGTGCATCGTAAGGAAGGGACGGGGTCAAGGGAAGGAAAGGGTTGAGGGATAGGTGGGCAGGAAGAAAGGGATTGAGGCAAGGAGAAGGGATGGAGGATGGCGACAACCCCATCATGTGGTCGCCGCCATCTTGTGTTTGGGGGAAAGGGAAGCCATCTTGTGCCTGGAATTCACTTTGTAAATTAAAATGAACTTTGGGTTTCTTAACTGGAGATCATGGGGATGGGGAAGACTCTTAAGCTGTCTGGCCAGGGCTGCCTGAGAGATCCCGAGCAGTCCAGCCAGGACTACCCAGGCAGGGCGATCTGGGCATTTTGGGGAAGCCTGAGCTGGCAGGTTGAATTCCTGCTGCTTCCTTAAAAATGCCTTTCTGGGGATGAAAGGGTTTGGGAGAGGGGTTAGGGGAACTGGGGGACAGCTGTCCACAACTCAGCCCTTTTTGCATTTCCTTTAGTGATTTTATTGCAGAACAAAACTGCGTGGCCAAATGGATAAATTTTGTGACATTTTTGTCTCCCAACCCAGCCAATTGAACCATTTTCTTTTCTACAGTGCTCCAAAACTTGGTGCTGTAGATTTTGTTGGGGAATGCTTGTGGGAAATGCAGCAAGAGCCAGTGGACAAACCTCTTTAACTCACCCTTCATGATTTTTAACTAGGTGCTTTGTACAACAGAAACAAAACTACAATACAAACTTCCAGGCAACAGAGAGTTTTGCACCCATCTTTCATAATGATCTTAAACGTCGCCCTTGGCTGACACCCAGACAAAAGGAAAACAGACCTTAAACCAAATACACCAATGCTCTCTAAAACTGAGTGGAGGACCCCCTCCTGCACACCCGGGGAGCCACGAAAAACAAAGCTGGTAGACAGCAAATGCCCAAGTATTTTAGGGGCTGCCACTGTGTGAACCCACTCCGGGCCCAACAAAAATGTTAAAAATGAAAGGAAACAAAAGAGGGTCCTCAGGAGAGTACCTGACAGGGGCGTGAGGCTAACCCCTACTCCCCTGGGCTGTGCAGCCCGGATCCTCTATGTGGAGGATCCTGTCCCCAAATTAGGTTTCTCTCCCCAGGGAAAAACCCTTCCAAAATAAGCATCGCCAGAGGCGATTCTTACCCCTGCTGGGACCAAGGGAAGCATGGGGTTGCCGATCCACTGCCCGCAGAGGACTCTGCAGATGCTCTGGAGCTGCCCTCTTCTCCCCCAGCAGTGCACTCCAACGTCGGATCTGCTTCCACCAGCGGTAGCGTGATGACCAAAAACTGCTTCGGGCTCTTCTTGCCCCAGTCCGTGCCATGTGGTCCTCCTTGTTGCCAGGGGTGGGCCCCGCGTTGGGCGCCATACTCACTGTCGCAGTGTCCACTGCACGCCTGGAAGGTGCTGGCCATGTGCTAGCTCCGTTCCCTCACCGCAGCTAATGCGCTTGAGGTCGGGGTCGCAAGTCAGACAGGCGTCCTCCTCCCTGTGGGGTCTTGGTTCCCCCGACACGGGCGATGGACCTGAGGATTAGCTTGACAACAGCAATGGACAGAAGAGTGACACTCCGAGCAGGGATAATGAGGCTTTATTGAGGGGGAGACCAAACGGGAGCGCTGCACCTGACCACTGCTGCTCAAGAGAGCTGAAAACAACATCCGTGCAACCGTTTATAAACAGGGGAGGACCACAAGGTGTTAACAAAGGATTGCCTAATCAGACTAGCTCTGTGCATAACTGGGGGTGTTAACATCTAACGGGGGAACCAATCACTGATGGGGAATAGGGGATTTCCAGGACGCACGCCTATCACACAGTGCCCTCCCTGGAATTTTCCAGACTCCAGGGAAGGATCCCAAAATCACAGACAGGGTGCCCAAGGGGGAGAGAGAGGGGATTGACAACCACAGGTGAGGGTAGGGATGATTGACATATAACAGTAGGTTATATAACAAACAGGAGGGGGAAAAACCATTTTGGGGAATAGGGAGGTACACAGAAAAAAACTGTTTACAAAAACTTCTTATAAAACCCAATAGATCAATTATACAAAAACATTCCAAAACCTAATAAAACAACTTCTGCACCACCACAGTTTGATGGAGCTCCAGCAGTATTCTAACAACAGTGTATGTACAACAGGGAATGTTTATATAAAAATAAGTGTTTGTTAAATGCTAGGTTTTGTTCCAGATGGCTTTTGGAAGCACAGTCCTGATAGATCATTGAATTTGAATTCTACAGATTAAGTTTTCCTTGATACTTGCTCAGGGTAATTGTGCTGGGTAATTGCAGTTGGAATCTGTAGGCTAGAACCATACCAGAGGAAGTAAAGCAGCAATTCATGCAGAGCTGGAGTGAAGCAGGGTGAGAAGGGCACCTAGCCAGTCAGTGTAGTGATTGTCATGTGAAGCTGCAAGGGTCATGTCAGTTAGAACACAGGTAGTTGACAGCTCTTTTCTGTAAATCGCTCCCTGCTAAACATCTGCTTATATTAAGGTATGAAAATAACAGGAATTATGCTGGCTCTGCACCACTCTCTCCTGCGTGGTGCAGAGAACCCTTTTCTCTACAGTATTCAGCAGGACCAGTGCACAAGTGGGCATCAGGAGCAAGTGGGGCAGATAAGTGACTCTGCTGTTTTACATCATTTATTCATCATTGTTTACCCAGTGCTTTATGGAAACACAATTCAGCCCGCATATTATGCAAATCTTCTTCTGCTTATGGTGCAATAGAATCTGAAACTATATATTTATATTCTGATTGTTCTATTAAAACATTTTAAATAGTAGAATTATTGGTAAGTGGTAGTAATGATTTTTTTTTTTTTATTCTTCATTCTGTACCTTCATAAAAAGAATATGAATATCATAGCATTATCTGTAATATTACCTGTTCTGCAGTTTTCAACACCCCTGCAGTTTTGACATGCAGAGTGAGACTAATAAAAACACTGGCTTGGTGTGTCCATGCCTACACTCATATATGTGCAGGTACATACACGTATATGTATATATGCTTAAAATGTCAAGATTTTACATACTCAGCATGTCTGGTTTTTACCCAGTTTAAGGTGATCAGTTCCAGGGAAGTAATAGTGTTCTTTACACAAAAGCATAAAACACAGTCTTAAAACAGATATTAAGAAACCATGGTACAGTTGGAACCATATTTCTGAAGTAAATGATATCCTTCTTTGCCCATCTATTTTGAAGGCTGTTGTTATTTTTCTTGCAGTACTTGATGCTAGTAATATCTAGATACTTCTCCTCTACACTGGTTATATTATTTCGGTCCCTGAAAATTGGAGTAAGATTTCTTCATTTGGATTTGTCAGAGCCTATAACTGTTCTGCTGGAAGTCAGGAAAACTGATGTTCAAGTCTGAAGATGGTACTATTTTACAATCACCACCATATGAGGAACTTTTCTTAACTTGTCTCAAAGCAAAAGTAACTGTCAAGTGAATTTTAGCCCCTAAGGAACAGAAAATAAATAATTTTATGGGACATTGCTGGTAGGGAATTTCTGTTTCTGGAGGGAATAGAGTATACATTCCAAGTCAATACCTTGATTATGCTTCTTGTTTTGGGGTTTTACTGTCTTCCAAAGTAAAGAAGAATGAACATGAACATTTTTACAGCACTTTTCTTATTAATAGCCCTTTGTCGCAGAGCTTCACAATAGTATTTTCCTCAGAAAGCCTTAAAACAAAGCATCTTTTCCAGATTGAACAGCTTTCTTTTTGGTTCCTCTTCAAGTCAGCAAATCTTGCTTTCTTGGCCTCTGTCTTTTTTCAGTGTTGAAAAAATTAATGAAGCAGGCAGATTTGAAGCTGATCTCTATCACAGTTTTATCATTGTAATTTACTGTTGTGTAGCCTGAGCCCTAAAAAACCCTGAAACCAACTAACCAAAAACAAATCAAAAAACAAAACACAGAAAACCCCCAGCTCCCGGGATCCAATCTCCACTGCTGGATCTTCTGTCAGAGTTCTCCTTGCTGCTACATGAATCAAGAAATCAGAAGGCAAATCTCCATGTAGGATGAGGCCATTACTCATAATGGGTAGATCTCAAACAAAATAAAAGTCTCTCGGTTTTGAAAGACAGTTGTCTACCAAAGAAAGCTAGAGCTTCCCTTGGAATGGAGAATGTAAACCCCCTTCACTCCAAATTATTATAATTTTGCAATTAGGGTTTGCCTTTGTCTCACATGGGGTTAATCCAAACAGTCTTTTCTAGAATACCTTTCATGTGTACCACAGGGACTTTATCACCATCCACTGCATGCAGGTGCTCAGGCTGGGCAGGACCAGCTCAATTGATGGAGCTTCATATGTTGATTATCCAGGTGGCTTTCGCTAAGTTCACTTCCCAATTTTTGAAGCTCCCCCCACCAAGTCCCAGGGTAGTCTTAAGTAGTCCATTGCACCATTCAACTTTCCTGGCAGCTGGTGCACGATAAGGGATGTGATATATCCATTCAGTGCCATGTTCTCTAGCCCAGGTGTTTATAAGGCTGTTTTTGAAATGGGTCCCATTGTCTGACTCGATTCTATCAGGGGTGCCAAGTCTTCACCGGACCTGCTTTTCTAGGCCCAAGATGGTATTCCAAGAAGTAGCGTGGGCACAGGGTAGGTCACCAACCATCCAGTGGTGGCTTCCACCACGGTCAGCACAGAGCGTTTGCCTTGGTAGGTCTGGGGAAGGGTGATGTAGTCAATCTGTCAGGCTTCCCTATACTTTTATTTGGACATCCACCCACCATACCATAGGGGCTTCACCTGCTTGGCCTGCTTGATTACAGCACATGTCTGAGAAATACTGTCCATGGTTAGATCCACCCCTTGCTCTTGTACCCTCTTATAGGTGGCATCTCTGCCCTGAAGACCTGAGGCATCATGGGCCCATTGGGCTAGGAACAACTCTCCCTTGTGTTGCCAATCTAAGTCTGTTTTTGACACCTCCATCTTCACAGCTTGATCTACCTGCACGTTGTTTCGGTGCTCCTCCTTAGCCTGACTCTCGAGGACATGGGCATCTACATGACGGACTTTGACAGGTAGCTTCTCTACCCAACTGGCAATGTCTTTCCATTCGTTGGCAGCCCAGACTGGTTTTCGCCTATGCTGCCAGCTGGCCTTTTTCCACCTTTCCAGCCAACCCCACAGAGCATTGGCCATCATCCACAAATCAGTGTAGAAGTAGAGCTTTGACCACTTCTCTCTTTCAGCAATGTCCAGGGCCAGTTGAACAGCTTTGAGTTCAGCAAGTTGGCTTGACCCACCTTCTCCTTCAGTGGCTTGTGCAACCTGACGTGTGGGGCTCCATACGGCTGCTTTCCACTTCCGGTTCATCCCTACGATGTGGCAGGAACCGTCAGTGAAAAGAGCATAGCGTGTTTCTTCTGCTGGCAGTTGGTTGTATGGTGGACCCTCTTTGGCACGTGCCACTTGTTCCTGCTCCTCTTCACCTGTGAGACCAAAGTTTTCACATTCCAGCCTGTTTGTAATTACTTCTAAAATCCCAAGGAGATCTGCGTTTCCAATACAGGCATGCTGAGTGATGAGGGCAATCCATTTGCTCCATGTGGCGTCAGTGGCATGATGGGTGGAGGGAACCATTCCTTTAAACATCCACCCCAGCACCGGTAGTTGGGTTGCCAGCAGGAGTTGTGCTTCTGTGTCAATCACCTCTGAGGCAGCTTGAACTCCTTCATAGGTGGCTAAGATTTCCTTCTCTGTTGGAGTGTAG
Source organism: Tachycineta bicolor (assembly GCA_025960845.1). Taxonomy (NCBI): domain Eukaryota; kingdom Metazoa; phylum Chordata; class Aves; order Passeriformes; family Hirundinidae; genus Tachycineta; species Tachycineta bicolor. The sequence continues at coordinate 639,205 of JANEHK010000081.1, read as the reverse complement.
TTGGCTTCAGACCCTCTGTAGCTTCACCTCCAGAATCCCAGTAGTCAGCCCCAAGTCTCCCCAGGCACCTACTGCCAAAAGCTCCAGAACAACCCATTGTTCCTGGCTGCTGAGTAGAGCATATTCTTCACCTCTGCACCATCCTGACTGGGCCAAGGGCTACTGCATGAGTGATCTCTTGCTTGATCTGGGCAAAGGCTTGTTGTTGTTTAGGGCCCCAGTGGAAATCATTCTTGTGGGTAACCAGGTAGAGAGGGCTTACAATCTGGCCATACTCAGGAATGTGCATCCTCCAAAAGCCTTTGGCACCTAAGAAAGCTTGTGTTTCCTTCCTGTTGGTTGGTGGAGACATTGCGGTGATCTTATTGATAACCTCAGTGGGAATCTGCTGCCGTCCATCTTGCCACTTTACTCCCAGGAACTGGATCTCTCAGGCAGGTCTCTTGACTTTGCTCTGCTTGATGGCAAAACCAGCTTCCAGGAGAATCTGGATTATCTTCTCTCCTTTCTCAAACACTTCCATTGTCGTGTTCCCCCACACAATGATGTCATCGATGTACTGTAGATGTTCTGGAGCCTCACCCTTTTCCAGTGCAACTTGGATCAGTCCATGGCAGATGGTGGGGCTGTGTTTCCACCCCTGGGGCAGTCGGTTCCAGGTGTACTGCACGCCCCTCCAGGTGAAAGCAAACTGATGCCTGCATTCTACTGACAGAAGAATGGAGAAAAATGCATTAGCAATATCATTTGTGGTGTACCACTTTGCTGCCTTGGACTCCAGCTCATACTGGAGTTCCAGCATGTCTGGTACAGCAGCACTCAATGGTGGAGTCACTTTGTTCAAGCCACGATAGTCCACAGTCAGTCTCCATTCTCTGTCAGACTTGTGCTCAAGCCATATAGGGCTGTTGAAGGGTGAGTGGGTTTTGCTGAGAACCCCTTGGGTCTCCAGCTCACGGATCATCTTGTGGATGGGGATCACGGCATCTCAATTTGTCTGATACTGTTGACAGTGCACCGTCAAGGTGGCAACTGGAACTTGTTGCTCTTCCACCTTCAGGAGTCCTACTGAAGGTGAGTTCTCTGACAGTCCAAGCAAGGTATTTAATTTTTTAATGCCCTCCGCCTCCACTGCAGCTATTCCAAATGCCCACCTGAGTCCCCTAGGGTCTTTGTAATAGCTGTTCCAGAGGAGGTCTCGGCCTAAAATACACGAGGGCCTCTGGGCCGGTCACAATCTGATGTTTCTGCCACTCCTTCCCAGTCAGGCTCACCTCGGTTTCCAAAAAAGTCAATTGCCGTGGTCCCCCTGTCACCCCGGCAATGAAAATAGTTCCTGTCCCCACATGTTCCGATGGCACCAGGGTACAATGTGAACCAGTATCAACCAAAGCTTCATATTCCTCTGGCTCTGATATGCCAGGCCATTGGATCCACACAGTCCAAAAGATTTGGTTTTCCCATGCCTCTTCCTGGCTAGAGGGAGGGCCCCTCTAGTACTGATTATTATTACCTTCCTGGGCATACACAGTAGAGGATCCTTCAATGGGGTCTGTCAGACCCTCCTCACTTCTATAATATCTGGCAGCTTGGTTATGGGAGGCTGAGGCTACCTTCAAAGTCTTAGTGTAACCCCCTTGGTTAGTGTTTCTTTCCTTGAGTTCCCATATCTGTGCTGCCAGGGCAGAAGTGGGTTTCCCATCCCACCTTCCCATGTCTTCCCCATGGTCACACAGAAAGAACTACAGGTCAGCTTGTGGGGTGTACCCTCTTTCTCTAGCTGGGGGACATTGGACTCTGACTCTGAGGCCTGTAACTCGCACCGGTGCCGTATGGCAACTATTGCTCCTCATTTCCCCCCTTCATCTCCCTCATTTCTTCTTTGAGTTCTTTAACTACAGCAGAGTCTGCATTGGGCCACTGATCATACTCTCCTAATTTCTGAGTTTGATGGCTACAGAACACACTGTCTCTGTTGTCCTCGACATTAATTGTTGCAATAAATGTGGTATATTGAGATGGTCCTAGAGTTGCCAGATTCCACACCATTTGCCCTGCCTATCTTACCATGTCGGGGTCATTATCATGCTGTCCGCTCCTCCCAAAAAGTACCTCTAATTCTGCCACTTCCCTCAGCTGCTGGATCCCTTCCTCAAGGGTCTTCCAGAGCATTCTGTGGTGCTGCTCTTGCATTCGTTCTTTGTGGACAAACCTCTCCCTTACACTCATTACAAGCGACTCCCAAAGGGAAAGGGGCCCTGGCTCCCTTACAAGTACCTGATTGAAACCTGAGTTCTGGGTCAAGGATCCTAAATTCCTTGCCTCATCACTATCTAGTTGCACACTCATACCCATAGGGTCCCAGACCCGAAGTAACCAGGTTGTATAAGCCTCATGTCCCCGTCATGCCAGATCTTTTTGCAGATTACGGTGACTTTTGTACATCAGGGAATCGGTGATGATCTCAATCTATGGCTCCCCTGTGGGTTGTGAGGGCCTTCCTTTCTTATCCTTATTACCTGGGTGTGCAGATTTCACCTTAGTCTTCTTTCTTTCCACGGGGGCAACTGCTGCTGGCTGGGACTGCCCCTGTGGTTCAGCTGGAACCTGAATAGTTTTAACGTCTGGGGGTTCCATTGCTGCACCATCAGACTCTCCCTTGTCAAGGCAGGGGGAGGGTTTCCCACCAGCTGGGGCTACTGAGGCTGCTATAGGGGAAATGAACACCCTCAGCATCTCACGTATCTCCTTCACCCAATCTGGGTGTATTGTGGGTTGGCACAATTTTGTTTTCTAGTTATAGAAAAATGTGAGACATTTTTCCCTGCCCTAACTGTGGAGTGGTTTCCGGGGTTGGGGGGGCGGGGGGGGGAGGGGGGGCGGCAGGGCAGAAAACAGGGTCCTATGAAAAAGTTGGCCAGGATATTGGCAGCTAAGTCAACCAATGGGAAATGTCAATGCGACTTTGGAGGGGACATTTATAACTAATGGCTGCTGATCGACCTCTCTCTTGCTTTGGGGATCTGCCATGAGGTAACACCAGAGGCAGTTAGGCCAGCCCTCGATGGGGCCCTGCTGCCCTTCTGGGTGGCTAGGCCAGGCCCAGCTGGGCCCCTGAAAGCCACTGCCCTCACAGAAAAGATCTAGGCTTGCTAAGGCCCTTCCCCTGCTTGCCGGCAGGGAAGAAATTGGCTGCAGTTTGACAATGCTGACCATGTGCTCAGGCTGCAGCAGAAGGGACCAAAACATGGCCCAGCTTAATCACCGCTAGCAGCAAAGAAAGAAAGCCTGCAGCTCCATAACAACTCTGAGCTGAGCTGCCCTGGATGAGACCAAGGCATGGAAAAAAGGACATCTAACAGCTTCCTCCATCAACACAGCTTTGTATTTTCTTCAGCTCCTGCGGCCTTGGCACTTGCACATGGCCTTTTGCAAGCCCAAGCAGATTTAACCCTTTACTAGCAACATGAAACTTTTAAAGCTCAATTCTTCCTTAAAAGAAAGAAGAAAGAAAACAAAGAATACTAGAGCAGACACTTAATAAAGTCAGTTAGATTAGAAGTGAAAGAACTAATAATCTTGGAATTGGATTGAAGAAGTGGACATTTTTAACTGGACTTCTCTAAGGTAAATTATGGACAAATGGTCTGTTCTTTGCAGCATCTTAGTATTGCTGGGTAGAATGCTAGTTCTAATTAAAATTGAGGACTGATGTGATTGAGATTTAATCTAGAACATCAAAGCCCCTGCTCCTGGGTTAAAAGGAGGTCTCAGCCTCTGAGATGAAGATGATTTTAGGCTAGAAGAAGTATTTGTAAAAAGTACCCCAGATACACTGAGAAGCTTTGCTGATAGAACATCACAGTCTGCGAAAAATCTGGGTGGCAGCAGATATGTGACATTGGGAGCACTGGACTATTTTGTCTTGTAGCAAACATCTTCATAAAAAAACCCTCAGAGAGACTCTTCTCTTAAAAAGTAATGAGTAATTATGTCTAAATAGTGAAACTGACTGAAAATCTCAAGTTGTGTCTTTCTATGTCATTCAATAAGAAAGTTAATAGTTTGCAAAAGGAAAGAAGTGTGTTTTAAAGTATCATTCTGTTTTAGTTTAAGTTTTTCTTTTTCTCAGTTGTTTTTTTTTTTTTTTTTCATTCTTTTAATATATGTTAATAAAACTACTTTTGTTCATTTTTAAGCTTAAGCCTGCTCTGGTTTTTTCTCCTTTTTTTGTAGGGGAGCCCTCCCACAAAAACAAAACTAATACTAGAACCTCGATATTAATTAGTGTTTCTGCCCGGTTTTATTAAACTGAAACCATTACAGGGTGGTTTATTTCTGAGGCAGGCTGTGGGGCAGGGTCAGGCTGGGGGGCAGTATCCTTATTCTCTAGGGTAGGTATCAGGGTGGTTATCCAGGTCAATCTCCCCTTATCTCTGAATGCTAAACAGAACAGGCATACCAGCAACACCAGCCACTGTATGATATCATTAGCATTCAGAGATTTGAACCCTTCAAAAACTGGTGGGGTAGACCCAAAGAGCTGGGTGAAGGTTTGGGAAAAAAATTCCTCCAGTGTCATTTCCTCACAGTAGGTACCATTGTTAAAGTTACCCCAGAAACACACAGTTAGTGTATGATAGCCCTGAATCCATGTGCCTGCCTTCCAGAGGAAACAAAAAACCCACAAATTCCTCACCTTGTTAACCCATATAGCAAATTGGATGACAGCCACAGTAGCCTTAGTTATAGGGCCCATGTTTAGAAAAGGGCCCACAAATGGGAGAAATACGGTCACCACCACATGCCACCTGAACCAGGGTAAGCAAGACCACATGATATCTCAAGAACACAAGGACATAGGCACTTAAGAACTGTTACTCCTTTTTCTCTCAGTGCCCTCGTGCCACATGCTGGACACCAAATTCTGTCTTGTGTGGGAGATTAGGGACAGGTGGTCGGAAGATATCGTGTTGTACGGACAGAACCCCTCGCTCAATACTTAGTTCTTTAGTGTCCTTGATAAGCTAAGCAACACATAGTTTGTAACGTAAGCAGATGGATGTGATGTAGCAAACAGAGGTTTTATAACTCCATGTAACCAGTTAATAAACGCCATTAGCCGTCCACCACACTGGTGTCTGTGAGCTGGTGGCCTGAGCAGCCTGGCTGTGGCTGCCATGTCGTTCCTGAACGAGGTCGCTACACCTCAGCGGAGGCAGCAAGTGGTGCCGAAGCCCTGGGAGTTGCCCGGGAGATCGGGAGTCACCTGGACGGGTGAATGACGGCTGAGCGGCTGGACCAGCTCAGCGGGAGGGACGCCTCTGGACCCACGCAGAGGATAGAAGCTCTCGTGAAGGTCATTTCTCAGATTCATAAGGAGTGGGGAATTGATTGTAAAGCAACAGATTTTACCCTCGCAGTGACGAGGCTTTTGCA
>JANEHK010000081.1:610916-633756 GCA_025960845.1 Tachycineta bicolor | reverse complement strand
CGGTCGGAAGATATCGCGTTGTACGGGCAGACAGAACCCCTCCCTCAATACTTAGTTGGTTAGTGTCCTTGATAAGCTAAGCAACACCTAACTTGTAATGTAAGCAGACGGATGTGATGTAGCAAACAGAGGTTTTATAACTCCATGTAACCAGTTAATAAATGCCATTAGCCATCCACCACACTGGGGTCTGTGAGCTGGTGGCCCGAGCAGCCTGGCTGTGGCTGCCATGTCGTTCCTGAACCAGGTCGCTACACCTCAGTGGAGGCAGCAGTCTTGGTTTTGAAAGATGTCTGCCAAGGAAGCTCAAGCCTCCCTTGGAATGGAGAATGTAAAACCCCTTCCCTACAAATCATTATAATTCTGCAATTAGGGGCTTTCAGGCACAGATATGGGAATAGGAGTAGCAGTTCTTTACTAGGAATATTAAGAAAAGGAAAATACAGATGTAGTAGTACAAAAAAACAAGCAAGCAAACAAAAATCCTGGAAAGACCCTGACAGAGTCAGGGATATGACCTGGTACCCTGTTGGTCAGGGCGTTTGAAGCAGTCCAAATAAATCCTCCTGGAGTAACAGATGTGGTTCTGTGGAGTAGAGATAGTCCTGTAGAAAGTCCAGTGGCGATGAGATGGATCCAGTCTTCCTCCAGTAATCCTGCGGAAAAAACATTTACCTTGTGTCCTTCAGTCCCAGTTTTTATCTAGCTAGGAACAGTTGGCTCCTCCTGTACTGTGTGGAGCATGTCACAATGGAATGTGTCATGTCATTGGTGAGCCCTAATGGCCCATTATCAGAACATGGCCCCCTGGAGGATGGAGGGGTGGTGAAAGAGATAAGAAACACTGCCCCACCTCGTTTTGATGGCTGGGCAATTATCTGAAGGCATCCATCCTCCTCCCCCCTGGAGTTACAAGAGAAAGACAAAACATCTCCCAAAAAACAGTCTTCAACAGATGAAATAGAATACACATTTCTAGGTTACATAACCCAAGACAAAGTCATATTGGGTAGCAATGCCCTGTGGAGTTAGCATTTTGTTTATCACACTGTATATTAACATACCATAACAACTCTATCTCCCAGAAAATAAAGTAACAACAAATAATTCCATCATTTTTGAACTCACTGGAGCTATTCTAATGACAAAACATCAGATATTTTTCAAGTTTGTTTCACTAAAAGAAAATGAAAATTCTGTCATAAAATCATAGTAGTGGTAGCAATAACAGTACTAATAAAATTATCCAGATACTTTAATATTTAAATGGAGGCATGTATTTTAGTGTGATGATTAATCATAAAAGAAGCAGCTTGTATTAACTTATTTTTATTTAATTGATTTTTGAAGTACAATTTTGATCTTTTGAAGGCAATTAGATTTTCACCTTGTGTTTTCAACCTCTGTTTCTTTTGTTAACCTTTTTTGCTTCCATTCTAGTCTTTCATTTCTTGACATGATGGAGTTCAAAGATCCCATTGCACCACTTGATAAATCTAGTGGACCACAGCCCTTTATTTGATGTGTCAGTAACTTTTTAGCTGTAAAAGCAAGCTTCCTAGACCTCCATATGAACATAAAACTTTATTTCTTCTTGCTAGCGTATGAAGATGGTAACAACAAACACAGTGCCTCAAGACCTGGCTGTCTCTGTAAAAGGGAACACGCAGATTTTTATGAACTCAAAGAAAAATGCATTTAATTCATGTTGAACTGCTGATTTCTCATTACATCCCTGCTTTTAAAACACCTACAGCTAGACACTTCTTCTGCTTGAAAATACCATGTAAAAATGCACAGTCAGTATTTCATCCTGTAACAAGCATAAGTCGCCTTCCCTCTGGTGTCAAGAAACAAATGCATCACCTCAGATGTGCACTCAGTCATGTCTTTGAAAGGCAAAACTGTTTGGTGACGTGACAATGGCTCAGGAAAACATTCTGTAGAATCTGCAGCTTTCATGAAGCCCAGAGAGGGCATTTCAGGGCATTTCAGAAAGAATGTTTACTCCAATAACTCCTAGTTTTGATGCCCTCAGTTCACTTTAAAGGCAGATGAATGAAATTTTCTTGTATCCTTTACAAAAGAAAATTAAAAAACTTAACAGAAACCATGTCATTCCAGATTTCCTTTGTGTATCACAAACAACACTTTCTTGAGGGAAAGCCAAATTGTCATTTCAAAGCACTGTTAACAAATGTGTAGTCTGAATAAACGTGTTTCTCCGTTCAACCACTGGGTCAATAAAACATTTACAAAACTCAGTTCTAAAAACAAACTGCACTCTTCTACAAAGGAAGCTCAGTCCTAATGTAGTTACTAATTTTACTACTTCATGGATTCAAATTCACCAGTGGACTTTATGCTAGTGTAAAATGAAGTGTAAGTTCATATAATATGTAAGTTCATAATAATATATCTAGGTTATTTATACCCTGTAATGTAATCTGTTTTTACTGCCCACAAACCTGCATACTGTTGCATTATACTAGAGTGCGAGGGGTGTGTCACTGTGCCCAGTTGTGGACCACAAGAAATTTTCCAGTGACGACATTGAACACTTTAGGAAAAAAAAAACAAAAAACCAACTAAACCAGGCAAACAGATTGCTGCATGATATTATATGGCCTTCAGCTTTCTTGAGAAATATTTTATTAGCTCACTACATGTAGTTCATGGAATCTTATGAAGTTGTGGATCACAAGCTATAAAGCCTTCTTAACTGTTGGAAAATCCTGTTTATGACTGGGGTATGGATGCTCCAGTCAAGCCGGAAACAGTTGAGCACTGAAAAAACAGCAGCTATAAATCACATTTAGAAACAAGGGGAAAAAAAAAGTTGGAGCAGTAAATCAGAGCTTTAGTTAAATCTTTTGACCAGAAGTCTTTCTTCCAGATGGATTGCTTTTAAATCAGTCTAGGGGTTTTAGTATTTATTCTTTTTGTGGGAGGAGAAAAAAAACCAAAGCAGGCTTAAGCTTAAAAATGAGCAAAAATAGTTGTATTAACACGCACTAAAAGAACGGGAAAAAAAAAAAAAAAAAAAAAAAAAAAGTTGAGAAAAAGAAAACCTAAACTAAAACAGAATGACACTTTAAAACACACTTCTTTCCTTTTACAAACTATTAACTTTCTTATTGAACAACATAGACACAACTGGAGATTTTCAGTCAGTTTCTCAATTATTAGGCATAATCACTCATTACTTTTTAGGAGAAGAGTCTCTCTGAGGGTTTTTTTATGAAGATGTTTGCTACAAGACAAAATAGTCCAGTGCTCCCAATGTCACATATCTGCTGCCACCCAGATTTTTCGCAGACTGTGATGTTCTATCAGCAAAGCTTCTCAGTGTATCTGGGGTACTTTTTACAAATACTTCTTCTAGCCTAAAATCATCTTCATCTCAAAGGCTGAGGCCTCCTTTTAACCCAGGAGCAGGGGCTTTGATGTTCTAGATTAAATCTCAATCACATCAGTCCTCAATTTTAATTAGAATAGCATTCTATCCAGCAACACTAAGATGCTACAAAGAACAGACCATTTCTCCATAGTTTACCACAGAGAAGTCCGGTTAAAAATGTCCACTTCTTCAATCTAATTCCAATATTATTAGTTCTTTCACTTCTAATCTAAATGACTTCATTAAGTGTCTGTTCTAGTATTCTTTGTTTTCTTTCTTCTTTCTTTTAAGGAAGAATTGAGCTTTAAAAGTTTCATGTTGCTAGTAAAGGGTTTAATCTGCTTGGGCTTGCAAAAGGCCATGTGCAAGCACCGGGCTGCATGAGGCTTAAGAAAATGCAAAGCTGTGTTGATGGGGGAAGCTGGTAGATGTCTTTTTTCCACACCTCGGTCTCATCCAGGGCAGTCCAGCTCAGAGCTACCGCAAAGCTATAAAAGGGCTTCACCCGGGCTGTTCCCATGTGGGCAGCAGCTCTCAGAGGCTCGGCCAGGCCTGGCCCAGATGCCCAGAGGGCAGCAGGGCCTGACCAGGGCTCCTCCCACTCTTTATGTGGGCAACAGTTCTCAGAGGCTTGGCTGGTCCTGACCCAGCCCTCCAGCTGGCAACAGGGGGCCCAGGTCTCCCCCTTCTCTCCATGTGGGCAGCAGCCAGCTTCTGTAGGCTCAGCTGGGCCTGGCCCGGCCGCCCAGAAAGGCTGCAGGGCCCAACTCAGGCCTGCCCACCACCTATGATGTTACCTCATGGCTGATTCCAAAGTGAGAGAGACCCATCAGCAGCAGATTAGTTTTAAATGTCCCCTCCAAAGTCACATCGACATTTCCCATGGGTCAACCTAGCTGCCAATATCCCGGCCAGCTTTTTGATAGGTCACTGTCCTCCCCCCCAAACCACTCTATGGTCAGGGCTGGGAAAAACATCTCACATTTCTCTATAACCAGAAAACAAAATTGTGCCAACCCATGATAATCAGCCTTTTCCTATTGTAGTGATACCATAAAAGCAGAACTGGAGTCCTTTACCACACCAGAAAATAAAATGGGAAGTTAGGGATTGCTTGGCAGTTATCATTATAATTTTGGTGGTGGTTTTTTTTGTTTGGTTGGTTGGTTGGTTTGGTTTTTTTTTTTTTTTTTTTTTCCCTTTTTTTTTTCTTTCTTTTTTTGGTGAAGGGTAAGAGTCAGTTCCCTCATGCGTTCCTTTGCTGATGCTTTACTTACGACCATTCTGCCACTTACATGGACCATTTCTCTTTACTAAACTTTTGGAGGTTTTTGTTTTTTTGGTTTTTTTTTGTTTTTTTTTTTGGTTTGGTTTAGTTCTGGTGGTTTAGTTGTTGTTGAAAGACTTCGTTGTGTCACTTTATGATACTTGGGACACTTTCTCTGTGGTAAAGTTTTTGATTTCTTTTTTCTATTGTCTAGTCAAAACTTCTGGATTCCAAGAACCTTGTATAGTATCAGGAAACACAAGTTGTTGATGAATACAGATTTAACAGACCTGAACTTCTATGCAGCTAATATGGTTTTATGCTAAACTAGAAAATGCAGGCAACATTGCAAGAAACACATCTACTGCTTAACAACAGTGTCTGACTTTCAACATTTCTAAAGTTATCATAATAAACCTAACTTCATGCCATAAAAGACTGCTTAGTAATGATATGCTAAGACTTTGAGGAAAATAACAATATCCTACAAAATCTGATTCCATTAGTACCAATGCTAGTCTGACTTTTTAAAACCCATGGAAGAATTTGAAACCAAATCCTGAAACTGGACATTCATATCTTATGGTATTGTATTCTAAATGGTGATAATAGCAAGAAATGTTTTTTCTTAAAGGACTTTCTGCTTACATTTCATAATTCAAATATTCATGTTGGTTTATATTTCCTCTTGCCTTGCCTGCGTGTGGAACACTTAGAGAACTAGTGAAAAATATACACACCATATTCTTTCCTACACCAATACCCTCTCTAAAAGAATATTTTTCTAGTGATAGAGCCAGGTCATTGGTAAATAAATCTTTTTATACTGTCTGTACATTTGTAAGAAGCCTGATTTGTGCCTTGTTCAGCAAATTGCTTTTCTATATGTGGATTTCTCAAATGTAACATATAAAAATAAGTCCTAAAACAATTATTAGCAGAACTTGGGGTCTTGTTTAGTTGCATTTTCAAGAGGTATTTCCTAACATAATGAGAGTTCATACATGGCTGAGAGCAACAGTACTTTTGTTTACTTACTGGGGAACTGCAGAGTTCTGGTTGCTGTGCTTTAAGGTGAAAAAAAAAAGAGGAAAACAATCTCTCCCTCACCCTACAAGTATTTTTTTCTTAGTGAGAGTTCAAATTATATCAGTTTGTCACAGAAAGCCAAGAGAAGAAATATAGGTAACTGTTACCCTGGTTTTTCTGAGTTTCTTTTATTAGCCTTTTGAATTTCATAAATGGAGTCAGATCTTTTAGTTACTGTAGAATATTAGAGCAGTTATCTACCTTTCCCACAGATGTAACATAAACAAATCCTTTATTTTTCATTCTCTGTCCTTTGTTTGCATATTTCTAACCTGAAAACAATTGTAACTGACAATTGGTCTGGCCACTGAGGCTGAGGGGTGGAAACCCCAAAAAGCCAATCTTCTGCTAGACCCACAAATGTATAAAAAGTAAAAATAAACAAAGGGCCTTCTTCTTCTCTCCGCTCTCTCAGCTGGGAGCTGGATCGGAAGGACGTCTGCCTTGCAAAAATCTCTTGTCTGCGTGTGACTGCTTTGTGTGTCTCAGTGACAGGTAACATAAGTCAGTGAGTTGGGAGTGGAGGAAGAACCAATATAAGGCTCAGTAAGTGTTCTTCATAAGATATACTACTGTCATGGGTTAGTATAGTTTGGTTTTTTAGTTACAGAGGAATGTACAATGATTTTCTGGGTCAGGACCTGGGATTTGCTTTAGAAAGGACAAGGAACTATTAGTTGGAATATTGGCATCGGTTTTGACCGGTGAAAATTGTTGGCTACAACTTTGGGAAGTACCGTATAAAACCCCTTCATTTCCTGTAGGTGAGCCGTTTTCCTTCTTGCCTTTGGCCAGAGAGAGACAGGTAACATCGAGCTGGGCCTGCTGTTTCCCCCTTTTTGGGGGGGAGCTGGCCTGAGGCCTGGCCGGATTCTATCAGCTCCCGGGGTGGGGGGGGTAGAAGGAGAGGTTGCTGCTTTACAACAGCTACTTTCTCCAAACTTCCCTGGAGCAGGGAGAGATCCCTGCCAGGTCTCTGATAAGAGCTATGGGCACCATTTAGGCTGAGGCCGCCCCGATATACACTGAGGGGTAGGCCGAAAAGGCATTTATGATCCTGCCTGGTTTTTTTTTGTTGTTGTTGTTATTCTGAACTGCCCAGGTGCTTTGATCCCTGATGTTTCTGTTAGAGTTCTTCCTCCCTCACCAGCATGGCCTTGAACATCTAATACCATGAGCTACCCTGGGAGAGAAAAAGAGGCTCTAGGCAGATTTAACCCTTTCCTGGCAATATGAAGCTGTCTTGGTTTGAAAAAAAAAACAACAGGTGTCTGCTAAGGAGAGGCAGGCCTCTCTAGGAAATGAGGAATTCAAATCCTTCCCTCCGTATTATTATAATTTGGAAGATTAAAAAAACTTTTCGGTCAGAGCTATGGGGGAGGAATAACAGTCCTTTACTAGTAAATATAACAGGACAAACAAACAACAGCACTTATAATAACACTAAAACAGAACTAAGAACCCTGAGGGCAAACGCGGGAAGCTCCAAAGCTCCGGCGCTGACGGCTGGAAGCTGGAAGCGGTGGATTGTCCTCGGCAGGCAGGGCGGTGTCCTGGCAGGCAAGGTGGGCAGTGCTGGAGAAACCCGCAGCGGCTGGTCTTGGGCTGACCTAGAATCTAGCAGGGCAACGAAGAAACTCCGAATTCCTGGGCGCTCCAACAGATGATAGAACTCCCAGGACCAGACTCCTCCGCTAGCTGTGGACTTCAGGCAGCTCTCAGTCGCTGACCGTGCTCCCCGGGAGAACCGAGAGCAAATGAAAGTCCTTCCCTCTCTGCCCCCCAGTGTCGCCGAGACACGAAGCAATAACGCACAGACGAGAGATTTTTGCAGGGCAGAGGTTCTTCCAGCTTCTCCTCCGAGCCCGGAGAAAGAAGAAGAAGACCTTTTTGTTTATTCTTTACTTTTTTATAAGTTTGTGGATCTGGCAGAAGATTGGCTTTTTGGGTTTCCACCCCTCATCCTCAGTGGCCAGACCCACTGTCAGTTACAGTTGTTTTTCAGGTTAGAAATATGCAAACAAAGGATAAAGAATGAGAAACAAAGGGTTTGTTTATGTTACATCTATGGGAAAAGTAGAAAACTGCTCCTAATATTGTACAGTAACGAAAAGATCTGACTCCATTATGAATTTCAAGAAGGCTAATAAGAAAGCTCAGAAAAAACAGGGTAACACCCCAGGAGCCTCCTCTCTCTCCCAAAACTCAGTGATCAACCTCCTTTGTCCCCTTAAGCACCCTTAACTATCAGTACTTAAAAGTAACTCATGGGGGGGGGGGGAAATTCTAAAACTTAACCCTCAACAGAAGCTTTCAGTGCTTGTCCCTTCTCTGAGAGAGAAAAGAAAGGGACAGAGTGAACATAAACCAAAAACAGCATGAAGTCAATAGAGTGAGAGTGAAAAGACTATTGGGACAAGGGTTGAAGAGTTGGTTGTTCCATTCTTATTTGAGCCATGGAAATGAACTCTATATTTATATTATTCCTTTAAATCATGGGAAAGATAAGCATTTGGGGAGATGATTGTTTAGATTTTTGTGTGGATTTGAGCAAAGGTGTTTGTGATAGACCAAGTAATATTAATCCTATAAGATGCTTGAACAGAGATAGAGATGAGAAGCCCTCTGCACCAGTGAAGAAATGAGAAGATATCTCTGTTCCTTGAGATGAAGAACCCTTTGCTTTTGGAGTTATTAGTCTTTAAAAGGTGGCACCCCACTATGCAAAGGTCTAAGACCCATGACCCATAAGCAGCTTGGGAACCTGCTAAAGGGAGAGGTCACAAAGGCATGTTTCCCCCGGTGGCTGTTTTTGTGACAGTTATAAAACCCACAAGAGAACGGTTCTAGGTTGTCAGTGGGATCCATGACTCCAAGAGAGACTCTTCTCCTAAAGAATTGATGAAAGACTATTGTCAGATGGTGAAACTGACTGAAAATTACAAGTTTTGTCTCTTTATCTTGTTCTGTAGGAAAGTTAACAGTTCATAAAGGGAAGGGAAGAGTGGTTTTGGAGTTTCATCCTGGTTTTTTTTGTTGCTTGTTTGTTTTTTTTTTCCCCAACTTCCTTTTTCCATTCTTTTAGTGTGTGTTAGTAAAACTATTTGTTCATTTTAAGGTTGAGCCTGCTTTGTTTTCCTCCTAGCCTCTCTTCCACAGAAGAAGAGTGAGTACCTAGATGAGAATTTAGTGAACATGAAACCGCTAAAACTACATACCGAAAGAGAGGCCTCACTTCAATTATGTTTTCCTTCAGATTTCATCCACTGAATCATGAATTTCACATGAGAGGCTAAAAAAAAAAAAAAAAAAAAAAAAATCTCCTCTACAGAGAAAACACCAAACTGCCTCAAATAATGAGCTCCTGGATTTGTGAAATTGCCTCCTTTGTTGTCATGGAAACCAAAGTTATAAAAAATTGAATGAAAGAAGATGATGATGCCTCCTGCAATTTTTCTGTAACTGCTGGAGTTAATGTTCCTCAACACAGGTAATTATTCGCAAATACGTTGAAACAAATGATGGAACAATATGGAGTTTTATTGAAGAATATCTGAATATTTATGGGCATAGCTGCAGCATGCTAATGCTTTTTAATACCCTATGGATGAATATTTAAAAAGTCATCATAATCCCAGTAAGGTTAGGCTAACTTAACCAGTAAAAGCAGTAGGAATAGAATTTGATCCAAGTGATTAGGAATTTTTTTTCTTTATTCTTGGGAATTTCCACCTTTGGGAATTGATGTCTTTCTAAAGATTAATGACAGGTATTCTAGGACAACAATATTCTTTAACTGTTATTTCCACAAGCTTAGTTGCTGCTTCCGCTGAGGCGTAGCAACCTGGTTCCAGGAATGACACGGCAGCCACAACCAGGCTGCTCGGGCCACCAGCTCACAGACACCAATGTGGCGGACGGCAAATGGTGTTTATTAACTGATTACATGGGGTTATAAAACCTCTGTTTGCTACATCACATCCGTCTGCTTATGTTACAAACTATGTGTTGCTTAGCTTATCAAGGACACTAAAGAACTAAGTGTTGAGGGAGGGGTTCTGTCTACCCGTACAACACGATATCTTCCGACTGCCTATAACTAATCTCCCACATTTGCCCCCCCATGATTAAGTAAAAAAGCCTATAAAAGTATAAATGTTATAAAAAATGCAAAAGTTGTAAACGTTAATATAATAGGATACAAAAGTGGTATAAAATGTTAGTAATAAGAGCACTTCACAGTAATTGCAGGCGTTTGACAAATAGGATGTCGACTTTCTCTAGATGGCTTCTAACAAACGACACTAACTTGTTCAAAATGCAAGGCCCAAAAATCAATATCAAGAGTATCATGGTGAGAGGGCCTATTAAGGTGGGAACAAGGGTGGCTAGCCATGGGGACTGATTGAACCATGACTCGAACCATCCCTGTTGGGCCTCTCTCTCTCTCTCTTTCTCTGGGCCAGTCTTTCTCTCAGCTCAGCCATGGAGTCTCGCACGACTCCAGTATGGTCTGCATAAAAACAGCATTCTTCTCTCAAGGCAGCACACAGGCCTCCTGCTGCATGAGCAAGAGGTCCAGTCCTCGTCTGTTCTGCAGGACAACTTCTGAAAGTGAAGAGATAGATTTCTCCAGAGAGGAGATGGATTTTTCAATTCTTAACAAGTCCTCATCAATTGTCATTTGGTCATTGGTGTTGGGTCACAAGAGCTGAAACACCTGTGGCTGCACCAGTGGCTCCTAGGCCAAGGAGCATTGCAATGATTATATCTGTTATTACTTCTCTTTTGTGAAGCTGGATGGTTTCTTCTAAAAATCGGTACATTTCTTCTTCTTGGACTCTAGGAACAATCAGAACTTGGACACAAAAGTCAGCAAGGTTATTGAATTTACCAAGGTATATTCAGGGGTTTATCCCAGATTGTTGACAGACCCACATTCCTGGTATGCATGGGACTGCCCACTTACCAGTCTTTTGGCTAGGTTGGATGAACTCAGCACAGATATTTCCCATCTGCTTTGCTAAGGTTACATTGCCAAAGCACTTGCCTTGGCCTGTGACTTGACTCAGGGTAATTTCCCTCCGGGGGGTGTCCCACCTACAGTTGTGTGGATTATCTGCTGCAGAATATTCTAAAGGAACATCAAGGGCAACGCCCTCATAAAAAGGAGGTTCTGCATTATAACATAACCAGCATGATTTTGTAAAGTTTGGATTGGATTGGTTCTATGACAAAAAGGTAGCATTTAATACACTAAGAAACAGATTATAAGGATCTGACTTAAGTTTTTGGTAAATAGCTAAAGGACTGGATGAGGAGGAGGTGCCAAGTGTGGCTTCTCTCCTGTGTCTGCGTGCTGTGAGAATCTGATAGGGTCTAATTGATTGGGGTACTGAAGGTAGGAGTCTGATTATTTGCATGTTTGCCCAATTTAAATACCTGGCTGCATTTAAAGCATGCCATTTCACTAGTTATTGTGGTACGGACGGCTGCTTGGATTGGGGCAAAATGTTCCTCTTTTGCAACATGCCTGATCATGTCTGCGAGGTTGGACCCGGGTGCTAATGACTTTAAATGTACTTATTGGCTGAATTGCATTGTTGGCGCAGGCACTCTGCTAACACAGGACCCTTTGCCTCTGAAGGCAAAGCTGAGGAGTCAAGTGATGCTTGGAGCCGATCTACAAATTGTGTAAAACTTTCACTTTGCTTTATTGTGGACCATGATGATGGTTTAGCAATGACCATGGAGGCAGAGCAGATAGCTTCCCTGGCAGCACAGGTAGTTGTCATGACCTCGTGGGCCCGTAGGCCCTCGGCTTGTGCCTGGGGTGTGATCATGGTTGGGTCTATGCCCATGAGCCGTTGCAGGCTGGAGCCATATCGAGGATGATCTGCATCAGTGACCAGAGCTAGTTGCTTTGCACAATTGTCCTCCCACTCTTGTTTAAAAACTATCACCCCTGCCCCATCAAAAATCAATCTGCAGGTTTGCTTTATGTCAAATGGGGGCATGTCATCCCCTCCAAAAACACTATCACTGAGAGTGGAAACCATAACTGAATTGATCCCTCTGTCAGTGATTGCTTTAACAATTGCTTGAACATCCTTAGGATTTACTGGTGAGTATGTTCTCTGGTTTCCACCTGCCCCCCCCACTCGGACTGGAAAAGCCAGTGTGGCCGATGGACCCCAATCAGCGCATGCCATTTTTATCTTCCATCAGTCTGTGAGAGGAGTTCGTTCTTTTTCTGACTTCCCCTCAACCCAAGTAGAAACATTGTTGTTACTAATTTTATTATACTGTTACTTCCTCTTTGCCGGAGCCGGAGCCAGAGCCGGCAGCAGAGCACTGGCAGTCCCAGTCCTCTGAGCTAGAGTCTGATTCAGAGCTGGAAGTCAACTGATTGGCTGCTTCCGGGCTCCGGAGCCTTTTGGTCAGGCTCCGACCCCGCCCCTTTCCCTCAGGGCTGGGCCGTCCCTTCCCTCTTGGCCCCCGCCCCTTTCTCTCAGGGCTGAGCCGCTCCTTTCTCCCCCCCTTTAAACTGTGTTTCTTAAAAGAATGTGCTTTTTGGCAAGCATTCTGATTAGCTTTAATTCCCCCTTTGAGTTCCCCCCCATTTTTGCTGCTCACACGAGTCCGCGTTATCAAACAAACTGTCTTTGTTTTTGTTGGCAACAGGCACGCTATGTAAAAGACCTTTGTTTTCTGCCTCTCCGTTATCTAACAAACATTCCAGCCCAACTGCATTCCTGTTCTCTCCCAGGGATTCAGTGCAATCCCTTGCTGCATAAGGTGGTGGTTCCTCCTCAGCCCCCCCGCAACAGCAATTCAGTGGCAGAATTCTTGGCAGCATTCCTGGCTTCCTCAGCTAAACTATCCCAAAATAATTTTGCCTGTTTTTTTCCTTCAGCAGGTAACTCTGGGCTTGAAGCCTTTGGATAGAGCTTTTGCTCCTCCGAGTCTCTATACTCAGCAGAAATAACCTTATCAACAGCTTGAACACAGTCATTGACCTTAAGATCGCATTCTTTTACACTCAGACAATTTTCTTTAAAAGCTTCTGTTACAGTTTGCATCACAGCCCCCACACCGAGCTGCGGCATAAATCTTAGACAATTCTGTGCAGCTTTCCAGGTCTCCTGCTCTTGCAGAGCCTTTTGCAAAGCCTGCACAATTTTACCCCATGATTTAGGATGCCTTCCCGAGCCAGAAGATATAGTTTCTTCGGCTAGAGCTTTTGTGCATTGATCCTATATATCTGGGTGGAGGATATCCACTGGCCTATCAATGACTTTAAGTTGCCAAAGCCTCATCACTGCAAGGGTAAAATCTTTTGCTTTACAATCAATCCCCCACTGTTTATGAATCTGAGATACAACCTTCATGAGAACTTCCATCCTCCTCCCACGCGTCCTGGAGAGTCCTCCTCGCCGAGCTGGCCCCACCGCTCGGCCGTCATTCACCTGTCCAGGCGACTCCCGTTCTCCTGGGCATTTCCCGGGTTTTGGCACCACTTGCTACCTCCGCTGAGGTGTAGCGACCTGGTTCCAGGAATGACACGGCAGCCATAACCAGGCTGCTCGGGCCACCAGCTCACAGACACCAATGTGGCGGACGGCAAATGGTGTTTATTAACTGATTACATGGGGTTATAAAACCTCTGTTTGCTACATCACATCCGTCTGCTTACATTACAAACTACGTGTTGCTTAGCTTATCAAGGACACTAAAGAACTAAGTGTTGAGGGAGGGGTTCTGTCTACCCGTACAACGCAATAACTTCCGACCACCTATCTGTAATATCCCACACTTAGTGTACAAGAATCTTAAAAAACACAACTAAAATTAAAACAAACAAACAAACAAACCCAAACTCCCAACAAAACAACAACAACAACAACAACAAAAAACAAACCAAAAAACCACCAAAACCAAAACAAAAGATGCACTGTCTCCTACAACAAGAATTCAAAAAATCAAGCAAGTATTTTGTTAAAAGAACTATTATGTGGGATCAATCCTGTAAAAGCCTCTGGGTCAATTGATCTAGCCAGTTTATATTTATAGTCTTCATTATATTTATTATTGGCTTCTGAGAAAAATCTTGAGCTCTCAAGGTTCATTAACATGTGCATGTTACTTCAGTAATCAACTAGATCAACTTCTATTAAGAAGTTAATAACTCATATCATCAGGGAAGCAGACAAATCAGAACTACTTTGCACCTGAAATGCTGAGCATTAACTCAAATCCTAACTCTGGTTTGTCTTTTCTTATTGATTTTGCAAGTAATTATTGTGTTTTGTGCAAACAAATACTGAAACCCCAGATCTGCTTCCCCTAAATCATGCCTTCTAAAGTCTCCTCATTTAATCACATTGCTTTTCCAGAACCATCTCCTGGATTTTTGTGGGTAAATAAGAGCTTCAGATGCAAGTTTTCTGTCTTCTCTATTATTAAGCATTCTTTCTTTATAGAAATGCACAAAAACTAGAAAACAGGACTTTAAAAGCCCATAAGGACACATATTCCAGAAAACAAATAAAAATAATCTCACAGCGTTCTTTTTATAGCTGTTTTCGTAATCTAGTGTCTTTAAGGTTATATCTTCAGTGATATAGGATCAAAATTCCAAGACATATGTAGCAAACAATGACATTTTTCAAGACCTAGAATTTTGTTTCAGTGACAGGAAACAAAACAGTACTCTAGTCTTGCATATAAATGTGTGTTTTTTCATGATAAGAGGAAGCAAGGTTTTGTTTTAGCCTTATGAAGAATGAAGACTGAGAAGTGCTCTTAGTTTACATCCTTTATGCAATTTGCATTTTTCAGACTATTTATGAAGGTAGAAAATTTTAAGACATTCCTTTACCTTAGGCAATCTGTTTATCCACTAACCAAAATATGTTTGATATATGACCAGTTATAGTTCTTTTTTACAGGATAGTAATACCACCAATATCGATAATTGAATAACCAAAAGTTGGATGGAATGAAAATCTTATCTTTTTTAGAGATAAAAGGAGCAAAGGGTTTTTTAAACACTAACATGTTTGTTAGGACAATGTTATGCACAACATTAAAATATAAATCCCATAAGACTATGCTGCTTCTGCTCTCCTGTGTTTCTTCTTTCATTGACATAACTGTTTCCACTATTCTGGAACAAAATTAAACATATATACATAAATATGTTTTGTCAATCTCAGCATATCTCAGATAGGGTAAGGAAGATTTAACCACTGGAACATTTTACAAAAGCTCGTTCTCCAACACTGTAAGTTTCCAGGAGGACTCCTTACAGAATTCTTAGCCTCTCATGTATATCTATCTTATATACATCTAATGTGTTTTTCAATACCTGTGATTCTGATTAGTCACTAATTAACATTTTGAATTCAAGGTTAGATTTTTTTCTAAAATGTATGCTCTCACCCCAGTACTAGTATGATACAAAGGAATAAATAATTAAATTCTCTGGACCATGGTGCCATTTTGAAAATTGGAGGGGAATAATCTCATCCAACTATGAATTTCTCAAGTTTAGGCACTTTTTTATAGTTAATTGTTTAGGAATCATCTATATATTATAAAGAAAATTGGTAGTGCTAGACATGGAATCATCCTGCTTTAATGCAGGTGTCTAAGGCAGGAGAGACAGTGTGGTCATAGCTTGAAGAGAATAATTAAGCAGATGATGCCTTATTTTCTATTAGTAAAATGAAGGACAGTCAAACTGATTTTGTAATGAAGTGCTCATCACCATAGTTTTTCAACACCAGGAAATTCAGATTCTTGACAGCTTCTTTCTGTGCTGTACCCCAGCATGGCATCAGTATGTTACCAAGCTCCATAGCTCCTGTCTGTTTGTGTTGCTCCCAGCTCCACCTTCATGGCATCTTGTGGGGCCACACCTGCCTCTGCCTGGTGCCAAAACAGAAACTCTCTGCCTCAAGGGAGCCACTTGCTGCATAGAGGAGTGGGATAACAAAAAAAATCACCTTCTAAGCAGATAATTGTAGCCCCAAAGAGGAGAAATTATGGAAAGGCCACGAGAAAACCTGAGGGACAAAAAGGGAAGTAAAGAAACAGGAAAAGGATAGGTGTAGCAGAAGAAACAAAATGTGAGACTTATTTGTGTTTTTATGCATAAAACCAAGGTGATATATAAAGAACCACAAAGAAAGAGGCTATTGAACAAATGAAGAAGCATAATTCAGATTTTATGATGGACTTGAGTCATCTTTGAATAGCCTGGCTCATGAATAGTTAAACTGAATCTCTTGAATAACCTATAGAGTGACATTTGTTTCCATAAATTATTCACTGAATACCTACAAATAAAAAACTCATTTGTTGTAACTGGCTTTCAACCAAAAAAAGGGTGAATTTTTCAATACATTATTCAACCAGCTGGAGTTCATATATGTTTTTATGTATGCCAGCCACAAAAACACCTGAGGTGTTATTAGATGGCAAGTGTGATAAACTGGGCATTTCCTTTGCATTAAATGTTATTGATTGCGAACTCAGAGAGCCACTGTCTCCTGAAAACGTGGAGTATTTGAGCCTATGCCAGTTTCTTGTTGCTGAGCAACAGGCATTTGTCCCTTCCAGTTTCTTGTGTGTATATAGCTTGTACATACGGATTAAGTGGAATGTGGAACAAAAATTATCTTAACTATTTAGTGACTTCATAAAATATCTCCTCCATTTCAAAAGACCTGCCAAACAGTAAATTGTCCTGGCTTTCCTACGCAGTTTGGGTTAGAGAGAGGACGCAGGTGCATACAGTGGGGACCCCAGGGGAGTCTGTGCCGGATGGGCAGGGCTGGGAGCCAGAGAAGACTCATGCTTAGGGAGGGAGCCCGGGAAAGCCGAGGGAGGGAGCGGGGCAGGCCGACAGAGGGAGCCGGGGCAGACCGAGGGTCTCCGCGGGCGCAGCTGTGGGCCCGGCTCATGGTGACGGAATGGGTCACAGCATCAGGCCCACATGGCCCCAGGAGGCCGGCCGAGGCTGTGGGGGTGGCAATAGGCTGATGCCAGGCTGGACGTGGGCCCACAGGCTGTGTGAGGCTGCAACAGGAGCAGGATCACTGTGGGACTGAATGATGGCCCTGCAGGGGCTGACATGTGTTCCTGGGACTATGGCAGCGTGGGGGAAACCCAGGGGGGCTGATATGGGGTATACAGGGTCTTGGGCCACAGGAAGGTTTTTGGGGAGCCCCAGGAGTCTGACAGGAAGCCCTTCACCATGGGAGCCTTGGGCCTCCCAGGAGCCTGACAATAATGCTGGGTAACATCTCTAGTCAGAGTCACACATTCCCTCTGCTATGTCTGGGTCATTTTATATAAATTTCTGAATAAATTTTCATAATTTATGAAAAAAAAGTAAATACCTTTTACTACATCTTATGCAATGTCTGCATGGGCTTGTTTGTTTTTTGTTTGTTTGTTTTGTTTTGTTTTGTTTTGTTTTGTTTTGTTTTTTTTTCCATACAAACAAAGAATGGAAGAGTATTTGTTAGCAAAACTCCAAAGCTTGGATTGTCAGCAGCGTCTCACCACCATAGAAAATGAAGGCGTCTTTGTGAGATCCAAAGATAGGTAAAAGTGGGATTCACATTGTCATTGCTCCTCACAGGGTTTGCTTCAGCTAGCTCCAGACCCTGTGCAATGGCAGGAATGGGGAATGGCATTCCCTTGGAAACACTTTAGGAGACACCAAACCTTAGGAGCTGAGGCTGAAAGCTCCTGCTTCTTTATGTTGCTGACTAGGACAGGGATAAAAAATGAGAGGAGACTCTTCTCCCAGGATACATCCAACAAGTTTATTACAGGGGGGATCTGAAGATGAAGAGCCCCAAACATAGCAATGCAGGGGATTATAACTAAGGGGGTGGCAGGGGCAGATACAACCAACCAACCTATGGGGTACAACCATGGGAGGAGTAAGGGGAGGAGAACGCAGTTGGGGAACAAATAGACTCATAGGGTAGGAGGGACTACATCCGTGAGCCCAGTAGAGCATTGAAGGAGGGTTGATGAACAGAGAACATTATAGATAGAGGGGCAATGATGGATGGGGAAGGTTTGGGAATAATGGGCAGGGCTTGGATGATGGGCAAGGAAGGTACTGGAAAGGGGTATATACTTATAGGGAAGTATAGGGGAGGACACAAATTCCAGGGGCAAACCACCAGCATAAAAAACATGGGGAAAACAGAATAAACCAATAAACGAAATACAACATCACATAATAGTGCTAAAGATTATTTTGACATTTTCATCAGTCATTTTGAAATGTCAGATATTTTCAACTAACTCCACCAAATACCTTTAGCTCCATTAAGCATCTGCTTTCTATCTGATATTTTAAATTTTAATAATGAGTCCAAATAGATGCATACTAATTAACACAAATAAAAGTGATTTCCATTACATTTCCAAATTGAAAATGTATAGGTAAGTTCAAGTTATTTTCTCTTCAAGTATGAAGTAATCACTGAACTCCGTTTCTGAATCTTTTAGCTCCTATGAGATCAACTGTACTTAATTAGAGTCTTTTTTGGACACACTGATAAAGACCAACAGCAAATGTTAGGTGTGGTTAAAAACAGTAACACAGGATTGAGTTACTCATATCTGAAGGTGCTTTGGTCCAACTCTTTTTTTCTAGCAATTCTAACTGGAGTTTTAACTCCTGTCAGCAATGTAACTTCTGCCTGCCAGCTGAAAAAGTAATCCATAGTAGTAGAGTAGGTGGAGACTTTTCTAGAGGATATCTGATTTGATAACTAGAGGGAAATACTGGCTTAAACTGTAGTTCTGAAGAGCTATTACAAATTTCCACTAAGTGGTAAGGTCATCCCAGGAAGTGTTGGCCATCATTTTCTCTCTACATTCAGGGCTGTCTACTTCAGTACCAGACTGGTGTTTGCTGTCTCCTTCAAGAGCAGTGTAATGTGTACAGGAGATGTAATGTTACAGGATGACTGTCACAATAAGTAAGAGAAGTTTAATAGACTGCAAAGTTTTCTATGAAAATGCCTTTTCAGGATCAGAACAAGAAATTGCAAAGGATATGTGAAAACCCATATTTAAATAAATGAAGAACATTTATTTTGTAATTTCAGGAAACCTGCAAGTCTTCTGTTCTTCCATACTGCTTCACTGGGTACATTAAAAAAATATGAAAGAGTTTTTCATGGGCTCTTCATGCATGAAAATTATTTCTATATAAATGGTCTCACAAACTTATAACAAATAATTATTCATTTTGTACATCTGAATTGCTCAGCCTCTCTCGACACAAACATATTTTATTAGGATGTATCAGAGCACCCAAATATTTGAATTATTTCTGACTTTCATGCTTATTGTAAAACTTCCTTCCCCCTCTTTTAGCCCAAAGCCAAGAACAGGCAAGTTTTAGGTCTGCATCTCTTATAATTTTCTCTGAGGTGAAGAAAGCACAACCAGAGTATCTTCTCAGTGAGGCTACTAATTGAAGTTAGAGATTCCAAGTATGTTATAAAACAGATTAAGAAAATAGGCTTTGCTTTCTATCTTATTTGCAGCTGTGTTCAATAATGAATATACCTATTGTGTTACATGAAAGTTTCATATAGTTGAATTTGGATTTACCTAAAAAATTAATGGGATGTACATCTTCCCTCAAGTCCCTCCTAGTCATTATTTTTTATTAAATTGCATATATTTCCTGGTCATATGGCATAGAAGGTCCTCTAAAGCAGCAGAGGATCTGCATTAAAGGTGGTGTTTAAACTGTGAGGGCATTATTAATTATGCAAGGAGAGCTGCAGTGCCACTTACCTGACACAGTCCATACTTGGAACCAAAGTCATTTTAATTTGCCCCAGAATTTGTGCTAAAAATATAGATTATGAGATGTTCTAAGCTGTATGTTCAGAAAAGCATCAATTTAATTGTCTTATGAAACAAATACGAAGATGGCTTTGCAAAGCCAACAGTTTCGTGGCAGTATAAATGGGCATAATGATCAGTGGTGAATATTTTGGTGAATAATTTTATTAAGGCTTTGGAGACAATATAATAAAATTCTCTTCATTAAAAGAGAAGACTCCAAGTTTGAAAATCCTGAAGCTGTACAACTCCAATTACAGCTGTAGGAAGGCTATTTTGCAACTGTGCTTCTACTGAAAGGCCAGCTAAATTCAAATCTAAACCAAAATGTATTAATGGCCAGTTTGTTTCTACTTGTTTTTATGCCAACATCATCCCTTAGATTAAATAGTTCTTATTCCCTCTCCTTTGTTTATCCCCAAAGTGTTTATAGAGAGTGACTATATCTCTCTCAGCTTTTGTTTTGCTAGGCTAAACAAGGCCAGCTCTGTTGACAGATGGTTGGCCAGAACCCAGCCAGGCAAAGCTAACATACCAGCTTTGAAAGCCAGGAGCAATCACCCTCTGGAGGTTACATCCAGACTCTAATGCAACTCATCAGAGATTCGAGAGCAAATAAACATTCTCTTGGTCTGTAGCTGTGTCACTTCTTTCCATTCCCCAATTACTAATACTCCATGAACTAATCGCTTTTTAAAAATAATTGTCAGTCAGAAGCTCAAATCTTTTCATAGACACGGGAATTGTAATTGTTGCCTGAGTTGACATAACTGGACTGCTTTTGATCTAATTAATTTGTACACTAAAAGAAATGAAAAATGAGGAGTCTGAAGATGGAAAAATAAAAAGCCATCATGGATCTTGAGTTCTTGTTTCACAATTTGAGATATGGCAAAGTCCTTGCTATCAGTGTTCTTGCTTTCTCTGTTCTAAATAAGTTTTCCTATATATACACCTGTGTGGCCATCATAGTGATGGCTGCTATGTGTACACATTTTCCCCTAATCTTGAAAAAGAGCTGTTGGGGATTAGGTTTGGTGGGGGTTTTTTTTGGTGTTTTTTGTTTGTTTGTTTGTTTGTTTAATTTTTTAGGTGGTTTTTTTTTTTTTTTTTTTTTTTTTTTTTCCTTTCCCTATAGAGTTTTCCCCGTCCATAAGTTGCTAAGAAACAAAATGCTGATGCTTAGAGGGTGCTTGACCCACACAAAAGAACTGGTGAGGATGGGGGAAGATCACTTAAATCTGGGGGAGGGAAAGGCTCAGTGCTCCGGGAGCTGAGTGTGCTCTCCTCTTGCACTCAGTATCAGAGAGGACAGTTGGGCGACTGCTAGCTGTGTGAAGAGTCCACTGTTAATGAAGGGTCTGGTCCTGGGAATTCCACCACCATCCATCATCCGCTGGAGTGCCCAGGAATTCGGAGCTCCTCACCTGCCCTGCTGGAGCTGGGTCAGCCCTGCCTAGCTTCTTCAGCACTGCTCACTTTGCCTTCCAGGAAACTCCCCCCACCCCCCCAGCCCGCCTCCCTCCCCTCCCCCCCTTCCCGCACCCCAACCTTGCCTGCTGAAGACAACCCGCTGTTTCCAGCCTTCAGCCCCGGAGAGTCCCACTGTTTCGGCTTGGTGCTCTTGGGGTCCCAAGAGATCAGACTGCCCGCGGCTTGTAAGACAAAGCCCCTCAAGGTTCTTGGCTTTATTTATTTATTATTATTATTATTATTATTATTATTATTATTATTACTATTACTATTGCTGTAGTTGTTGTTTGTTTGTCCTGTTATATTTACTAGTAAAGGACTGTTATTCCTTTCCTGAGCTCCGACTGAAAAGCCTCTTTAATTTTCTAAATTATAATAACTTGGAGGAAAGGGATTGGAATTCCCCATTCCTAGAGAGGCCTCGCCTCTCCCTAGCTGTCTTTCAAACCAAGACAAGAGCTTTCTAAATGCTTGTGGAAAACTGTAAGTATAAAAATTATTGATAAATCCTGGATATCTTCCCCTCTCATTGCTTGAATACGGAGCTAGCAAAACCAGTTAAATTTCTCCTTTCAAGCCACAAATGTCATGTATAAAAATCAAACTAAGGTACCTACATTCTGCCAATATAGGACAGGAATTGCTTCTTTCAGATTTATTCTCCTTCCCCATTGTGATATGTAATATAAAGTTAATTCGCGTTCGGTCTTGTAATATATGTGCTAAAGTTAATTTGTGTTATCAAATTACAAAGAGTAAATGTTCATTGTATAATCATGAGTGTTAAAGATTTGCCCAAAATAATATGGATAAGAGTAAACTGGAAAAACCAAAATAAAAAAAAAAAATTTTCCTCGGCTCTGGAAGGACGGGTGGGACATGGAGAAAGAATGCCTGGAATTACCTGAGAGGGGAACCTAGAAACTCCCGTTTCCAGGAATACTTGAGAGAACACAAAGAACCACGGAAGACAGAGATACCAGCCCGGAGACCGAGATGATTACTTCAGATGGATATCTCCATTCGTCTCCGTTGAAAATTAACATATCTATGACACACCCGGGCCCAGCCATCAGCTGCATTGTTCCACCCTACCGGTCCATTCAAACTCCCGATACCAGGAGCAGCATGAATAAGGAAGATGCCCTGGAGGGGAGACCGTCGAAATCCCTGACTGCACCTCGCGATTCAATGTATAAAAAGGGGACAGCTGGAGACCAAAATTGTGAACTTGGGGGATAGCAGGCTGACAGAGTCTGTATCCGTGTTCACCCAGCGGCGATCCCGGGCTCGGCGCTGTCCTTTTACTTGTGGCTTTTCGAGACTGTTATTTTGTCTCAAAATAAAATTCTAAATTTTGATAAATCGGATTTGGTCCCTTTAATTTATAACAAATCTGGTGACCCCGACGTGATTGGATTGATACTGGGACCCCCGTGGGACCCCATCCCTGACCAGGAGGCGCCCTGCTGAATTCAGCGGCCTGGCAGAGTTGGGGTAGCCGGGTGGAACCGATCAGCCACACGACGAACAGAAACTACAAAAGCCACATTTAAAAGGGAGATAGGCGAGGTCAGAGCTCTCGGGGAACTCGGGGAGGTTTTTCTTTGGAAGCAGAACCTCCGGAGCCGCGGCGAAGAGATCTACTCATAAAACTCTACGTGCACGAAGAATCCACGCAGGAAAAGGATCGTAAGTATTGCGTGGTTGAGTGG